>JAGGAQ010006139.1:0-33834 GCA_017657225.1 Termitomyces sp. T69sscA
TAGTATATAAGGCGCAGAGTAGTAAGTAGATACTCTAGTCTTGATATTAACATAACGTAACGTAACTCCCGTCTTGTCTGTTTGTGTTCGTCTCTGTTCGCCTCTCTCGTGCCCCGGTTTCCTTACTTTACTGCTTCTTTTCTCATACTCACCTCGTTTCGACTATCTCTCTCGTCTCAACTCGTCTCGTATCTCTAAATCTAATCTCGTTGTCCTCTTCTCCCTTTTCCACTCTAAGTTCTCTTGACTCTACGTTCCCGGCTCTCTTCTTTTCGACTTAATCATTTCCATCTCCCGCTATCTTATCTCTACTCTTTCCCCTTTTGGTTATTCGACCCCCCAGCTTTGCTTCTATCCCCGGGACTCGCTAAGTCCCTCGTCTGCTTTTCTTTTGATCCCCGGGACTCGCTCGCTCCCGGCGCTCGCTCGTCTCGCTCCCTTGCACCCCTGGGACTCGCGCCAACCCCTGGCACTCATCCTTTCCCCTCCCCGGCACTCGTCTCGCCCACCGGCACTCCCGGCACCCTTCCACGCACCCTTCCCCGCCCCGCTTCGGTCTCCTACGCCTCGCGCTACTCCCGGTGCTCTGTGTTTGTACACGGTGGATAGCTGCAAGGTGGATTTGCCCAGTAGACTGAGCCCCCGAGGTCAGCGGAACCTGACAAACACAGCAAACAATATGGGGCTATGATAATATCAAGACTAGAGTACTACTTACTACTCTACAACTTATATACTATGCAGTACGTAGGGCCCAGGGCTCAGGCCAGGTTCCAGTGGCAGGTCGCAGCGCCGGGGCTTGGGGTGAGACCCGGGGGCCACACAGGGCAGGGCGAGGTTGAGACATGTCATGTGGTGTGGAGGTCTCGCACTGGAAACGGAGAGACATGCAGTGGTGAGGCGGTGAGGAGGGAGCAGGAGCGGGGCGTGGCATGCGGAGGTTGGGCGGCAGTGATGTGTGATTGTGATGCATGATGGGGATCTTAGCGCAGGCTGGGGGTGATGGGTGGTGCCAGCGCTGATGTGGCGGCTATGGGCAGTGTGATAGCTGAGACCAGCGCTGATGTGGCAGTCACGGCAGTGATGGCCAGGGGATGCTGCAAGTGGTGGTGGCTGTGGCGGTGACGGGCGGTGACGGGCAGTGATGGGTGGTGATGGCCAGGGATGCCGCAGGTGGCGGTGGCTGGTGGTGTTGATGGGCAGTGATGGGCGGTGATGGCCAGGGGCTGCCGAGGGAGTTGGCCAGGTAGCGGTCCGGGCCCGGGGCAGTTGTGGGGGTGGTTTTGGGAGGGTTGGAGTTCCGGGGCCGGGGCTGAGTCCTGGGGGTCAGTAGCGGGTCGTGACAGTGCCTGGTGATGACCACTATCATCAATTACTGATCCCTGATGGAGCATCACTCACAACTGAAAAAGACCAATCTCTTTTGCTGACCACCATGACTACTCTTATTTGACCATGACCCAGACCAGCTAACACACAAATGACCCCAGGAAAAGAATGAACAGGATGGTGGCCAAAGGGAGGAAGGAGCAGTCAGAGAGGAAGCTGAGGAATAGATTTGAGAAGGGCTTGACAATTCCTCTGAAAGGGTCTGGGCTGCACCAAGAGAGTATCAGCATCCCTGAGTACAAGGAAAAAGCAGCAAAATCATGCAAGCCATGTAGTGATCTATGCATACCAACAATACTATAAAAGGAGGGAGGATTTGGGGACTTTGAGCAAGCAATCAGCTTGCTACAGCTCAGAGTCCTCAAGAAATGGACATTTTAGGCCTAGGAGCAACTTGTATTGACTTCAGGATTTTGTTTTCAGTACATTAGTTTCCTTTTGAATTCAAAAGTGCTTTATTAGTATTTTACTAAGTTTGAATAGAAGCAATTTGAAAATTAAATAAAACTATCATATTTTGCAATCCAAAGTGTGCATGCTTGTAGCTAAGCCTCACAAAACTATGTGAAAAGTTAAAGTCAATAAATTTTAAAATATAAATCCTAATCAGTATTACTTGAAACAATACACATCAATAGCCTGGTCAAACATTCTCATATTATCATACTTAACCCTTACCTCAAAGGAATTCCATCATTGAGTCCAGATGCTGAATAATCAGCAACTATGCGTGCCTTGTTCTTTTGTCATACAATGAATTCAGGGGAGGCTTTCCAATAGCATGTCATCAATTGGCCATCAATGTTTTCAGCCTTTGACCATCTACCCACCTTGATTCATTTGTCACAAAAAGTGCAGATTGCTTCCAGGTCTTCTTTGACAGATGCATAGTTCTCCACTGGATTGTTCCTGTCCAGTAACCAGTTCTCTCCTTCATTGAAGGGCCAGAAGCCTTCTCTTAGACTTCTCATGACTGATCTCACATGGGGTTGATGCAGGTGATCACTAAGCAGATTTTCAAATGTTGTCCATGTTGAACAGGGTCTCTATATGAATGCTCCCTTTCAACACTTCCAATGTAGTTTTCTATGTTAGGTTATCTAGAAAATGTTGCAGTGGTGATGGCAATGGGGGAGCTATCTCAGTTCCTTGGGCAAACAGTGACATTGGAGCAGTGGTATGGTTTGGATCCCATACAAAACCCCTGCAATATATAAATGTGAGGGGAAACTACAACCAGCAGTGCAAGCTGCACCATTATTGTGTATTCTCAAGAAAGATGGGATACTATGGGCCACTTTGAATGCATGTCAGTGCAACAACAACACCATCAAGGACATGATGCCACTTTCTGATCAGGAAGTTATTTGCAAAGATGTTGCAAAGGCTGAATACAGGTCAAAGATTGACCTGACTGATGCTTACAAACAAGTACATATATACATGGAACATTCCAAAAACTGTGTTTGCATCCCTGATGGGGACATTTGTGAGTAGGTGGCTGCAATGCACCAGCAAAGTTCCAGAGGTTAATGACCTCCATATTCTGAGATGTAATTGGAAAAGTCATGCATGTCTACTTAGATGATATTTGCTCTTTTCAGACTCTATAGAGGAGCATGAGCAACACTTATGTGTCATGTTTGAATGACTGCATGAAGCAAGTTTGTACCTCAAATGGAAGAAGTGTGAGTCATATGCACAAAGTATCAACTGCTTAGGGCACATCATAAAGGTGCAGAGTATTCATCCTGATTCAGATAAATTGAATCATATTTGAGAGTGGCAAATGCCACATGACTACAATGATATCCAACATTTTGTTGGACTTGTTAATTACACTGGTAACTTCTTACCAGACGTTACTGCATATACTGGCTGTCAGGTTCTGCTAACCATAGGGGCTCAGATCACTGAGCAAATCCTTATATAGCAAAGACAATGTCCATGCATATGGCAAGTACTGTCAAGGAGTGTGGAGCATGCAAGATCAGGGGCAGGACCAGGGATGTGAGCAGTGGGCAAGCAGAGAATGCTAGTCATGCTGAGGCAAAGAGTGTGAGTGCTGAGGTGTAGGAGAGGGTTGATAGATGAGCACTGAAGGTGAGAGCAAGTCCTGGAGCTAGAGATCAAGAGACCAGGTGAGCAGAGGGGACTTAGTGAGTCCCAGAATCAGAGATAAGGCACAGAGATCTAACCAAGCCAAAAAAGGAAAGAGTCAAGATGAGAGATGGATGGAAAATGGAAAGAGATGAAGGCTGGGAACAAGAGAAAGATGATGAATTTAGAGACTTGAGGTGGAGGAAGAGAGAAGCAGGGAAATAGATTGAGCAGAGTACAAGACAAGTAGAGATGAGAGAGACAAGAAGTGCAAGATGATATGAAATACAAAACAGAGTCAAAAATAAGAGAAACAAGAGCATAAAACACAAGAGAAACAAAACAGAAAAATGAGATGGGTACAGTAATGCAATATCAAGACTAGTGTACTAGATACTATGCTATGACTCATATATGGAAGGCAGTAGGTAGGCTCCAGGGCACAAATCCAGGCCCCAGAGACAAGTTGCAGTGCCAGGGCTCACAATGAAGCCTGAAGATCATGCAAGGCAGTGGTAAGTGTTGGTGCAAGTCATGTGACACAAAGGAGGCTTCCAAAGAAAGGGCATTTGGGAGCATGGGAGGCATGGAATGTTGAAGAGGCAAGGAGGTGAGCAAGAATTAGTTGGGGCTGGGGAAGGTCTTAGCATAGGCCAGAGGAAGCACTAGAGATTGCCAGAGTCAGTGCTGATGTGGAATCTCTGGGCAGCAATGGCTGAGGGAGTGCCAAGAGTGGCAGTGGCTGATAGCAGCAATGGGCAGTGATGACCAAGGGTTGCCAAAGGTGGCAGTGGTAGTTGTCAAGGGGGGTTGATTATGTAGTAGTTCATATCCAAGGCATTGTAGAGCTAGTTTGGTGAAGTGGAAGTCCTAGGGCTAGGGCTTGGTACCAGAGGTAGGTTGTGACACTGGCCCTCTCATAGCCATGATCTAGAATGGGTCCCTGTTTCATTGGCAACCACTGCATCAGCAGTGCTTTGACATGATGAAATAAATCTGCACCAAGATGCTAATTATTTGTCCAATCAATCTATGTCTAGATGAGCCTATATGGCTTATCTGCGATGCTTCAAAGATGGGTGTAAGGACCATGTTTGGGAAAGACCTAGCAGACTTGCAGACCTGCAGGGCTTATGTTGTGCATGTTCACAACTGCGCAACTGTAAAGGTAACCTCCAGGAGTTGTGGCTCAATCACACAACTAGCAAAGAGAAATCCAAAGTTATATTAGGAATGATAATCAACGATACAATGGTAACTAGTCACCTAGCAGAGGGAAATCTGAAGAGAATAAGTCTAAGGATCCCTGCTGCTTGATGTGGCATATCAGCTGGCAGCAGAGGTGTGAAAACAATTGTATAGGTGATTGGAGCTAACCTTGACCTTAAATAAAGCTCAAACAGTGCAGAAAGTTTCAAAGGTCTCCAGAGGTCTAGAGCAAGCCCCAGGGGTCCTGAGGAGTGGTGCAGGAGGTGGGCTGGAGTGTAGTGAGATGCTTTCAGGAGGAGTCAGTGTAGACCAAAAATGGAAGTCTCCTGACATCACCTCCCTCTAGCATGTAGTGTCTTAATGTGCAGGGTAGAAGAAGTTCTGGATTGCCTGGTCCACTTGGGAGATGGAATAGATTCCCCGGATGGTTGGGGATGCATCCAGATGTCTCCAGTAGAACTCTCTGATAAGCCCTAGTGCATGCACATTCTCCCAAGGCACTCAGGAGATATTTCAATGCTGTAACCCTTCCACTTCACATTGTACTGTAGCTGCCTTTAGAATAGGCAACTGTCCAAGATCTCCTCCACCTTGTACTCCTCATTATTGTTGACTACTACCAGAAGTGGAGGGAGCACCAGGTGTCACCATAGGATAGGGTCTTCTGAGGCCAGTGTTAGCTTGACCATGTTGAGTACCAGATGAAGCTGTTGCATTCCTGCTAGAAGCTGGAGTTGGTAAGCTAGTGGACCTACCTGTTATTCCACCATAAAGGGTCCTAGTTGATGGTGTGAGAGCTTCTTCAATGAGTGAGTGGTGGTAATGCTGAAGGCATCTAGGTAGACCTGGTATCTGGGCTGGTACTTGGAGGCTGGGGTTCTTCTGTGGTTGTAGTATGAGGCCATGTCATTCTTTGCCTTTGCTAGAGCAGCCTTGGCTTCCTCTTGCACCACCTTTATCCAGTCCATAAACTTGTTCATGCCTTTGTTCTCTGATGGCCAGGCTCAGGGCTCAAAAGTCGTGTGTGAGTGATGCCCAGTGTCTAGAAAGAAGGGTGACACTTGAGTGGCCACATGAACATGGTTGTTGTACTGGAACTCAGCATCTGGAAGCACCTCATCACAGTCATCCTGACATTCATTGCAAAAGTGGCAGAACTCAAGCTCTTGGTTCACATGTTTAGTCTGGTCATTGGACTGCAGGTGGTAGGTGGTGGAGGTGCAAAGCTTCATGTTAAGCAGTTGATAGAGCTCTTGGGTGAGCTCCACTACAAACTGTGGCCCCTGGTAAGATACATAGGCATTTGAGAGGCCATGGAGCTTCCAGACATTCTTTGCGTGCAGGTTGGTAGCACACATGGCAAAGCAAGTGGTGTGGGTGAGGATGAAGTGTGCTTGCTTGCTGCAGACCATGATGGCATTAATATACATGAGTATTGGATTCTCTATAATAAAGTTCATGGAGGCTATATTCCACTGGTAGTGGGTGGAGTTGTCCAGTGGGAAGGCAGTGCTGAGGCTTAGTCTGGAGGCAAAGGTCACATGTACTGGTGTAGGTAGGATCCAATGTACCAGGACATCTGGGGCCACCAGTAGTTCCAGGACACTAGCTCCAATGTCTTCCATTAGCCAGGATGTTTGGCAATGTGGGAGTCATGGTGCTGCTTGACAATCCTCCAGCAGAGCTCTGGGATGTTGGGCACATAGGTGCAGTCCCAGAAAGTCAAGAGCCCATCTTGGATGGCCCATTCATCTGCATGGACTGACTTGGCCTCCATGATAGATCCCAACTTCAGAGCCATGGCTGCCTGAGCAATAACATCCTCATGGCAGCCACCCAGTTTCCATGCCAAATGTCGTGGAGGATGTCAACCTCTGCTCCCTGGATGGACAAACTCTCCATCGCCTAGATTGCAAACAACTCTGGCTGGAGGAGCATGATGTTGCTATTGTCATCTCCTCTGGTGCCATGGTCTGCTCTCTAGGACAGGGTGTCAGAGTTTTCCATACTCTGGCTTGTGGTGCAACAAAAAGTCAAAGTTGGCCAAGTACAGAGACCACTGGGCCTGTTGACAACTGAGCTTCTTGGCCGTTTGAAAGTACTTGAGGTTCTTGTAATCTGTTCAAACCTCAAACTTGTGCTGTGTATTAGGTTCTGCTGACTATAGAGGCTCAGTCCACTGGGTGAATCCTTACATGGTGCACACAATGTCTACAGATTCAGCAGTACTGTTGAGAGTGCAGGGTGTATGAGACTGGGGGCAGGACTGGGGATGTGAGCAGCAGTTGAGCAAAAGATCACTGGTCATGCCAGGATGAGAGTGCAAGTGCCAGGGACAAAGAGGGGGGTTGGAAGACAAGTGCCAGGATGATCATGAGTCTCAGAGGTGCAAGGATAGAGTAGAAGACAAGCACCAGTATACAAGCAAGTCCCAGGGCTGGAGCACAGATAGCCAGAGTGAGCAATGGGACTTAGCAAGTCTTGGAATCAGAGGTAGGAGTGCAGAGATCTAATCAAGCCCCAAAGGGGAAAGAGTTGAGATGGGAGATGGAAGGGAAAATGGAACAAGTCAAGACTAAAGCAAGAGAAGAGAAAAGAGGCCAAGAGACTTAGAAACTTGAGGCAGAGAGAGAGAGGGAAAGCAGTTTTAGATTAAGAGGCACAAGACAAGTAGAAATAAGAGAAGCAAGACAATATGAGACAAGTACAAAACAAGAATGAGATAAGTCAAAAATGGAAATGTAGACACATAAGATTAGAGAACAAAATAAAACACAAAACTAGAACAGAGAGGTATGGCAATATCAAGACTAGAGTACTAGATGCTACTCTATGATGTATATACTGAATGGTACATAGGCCCCAGGACTCAGGTCCAGGCTCTGGTGATGAGTCATAGTGCCAGGGCTTGAGATGAAGCTCAGAAATTATGCAAGGCAGCGGTGGTGGTCGATGCATGTCATGTGGTGCAAAAGAAGCTCCTTAAAGGAAGGTCTTGCTTTGGGAGCATGGAGGCATGGAATAGCAGCAAGGCAAGGAGGCAAGCAGGAGTGGGGCATGGCATGCAGAGGTTGGATTAGCAGTGATGCGTGGTCAAGATGTGTTATGGGCATCTCAGTGGTAGCTGGTGGAGGCTTCAATACAGGCCAGAGAAAGTGCTGGGGGTTGCCAGCACCAGTGCTGATGTGGTGGTTGTGGCTGAAGGAAGCGCAAGGGATAGCTGGGGCTGGGGCTGATGTAGTGGTTGCAAGCAGTGATGGCCAAGAGGTGCCAGGAGTGGCAGTAACTGGTGGAGGTGACGGGTGGTGATAGCTGAGGGCTGCCAAGGTGGCTGGTCAGATAGCAGTCTACTGGGACATTGTGGAAGCTGGTTTGAGGAGGTTGGAGTCTTGGGGCTGGGGCTACATATCAGTGGTTGGTAGCGGGTTGTGACACTGTGCACCCTCTAGAAAGTGCTGTCATTCCTTGAAGGCCCAGATGATAGCTTAACACCTGGGTTTGGAGATTGGCTGCATGGTTAGGCCATGGCACTTCATGAACTCCATGTCCAGAAGCAGTCCTGTCACTTCACTATCCAGAAGAGCAGTGACTCCATGGGTTTGTTGCATGTCCATAGTTTCAATCTCTACATTGAGGTGCAGCAAGCTTGCTGAGAGAGTGGAGGCCACTACATACTGCTGGGGCAACTGGTATTCCTAGGCAGGAAGACTATGCTGACTACGTGTCCAGGAGTGCTGGATATGGTATCTGCACTCGAAGACCTGTCAGGGCTGTCAAAGCTACTAGAGAAACTGATGGAGCTGCCAGAGAAGGTTCTGCCATTGGAGGTGGTGTGGTGATAGGGGATAGGCACTCTAACAGTGCCTGGAGAGATTGGGAGATGTGATTGGTGATTTGGCAAAGAGTGGAGAATTTGGTTGTGTGGTAGGTGAGGGAAGCTTAAGTCAGTTGCACCTGCATCTCTAGGTGTAGCAAGCAAGTCAAGGCCTTATCCTGAGGAGCTGGAGCATCTGGAGGAGTGTCTGAGTTGGCAAGCTGAGACATAGAGTTTTGCAGGTGTTTAAGCCTGGTGGGAAAGTGACAAATAGGGGCCCAGAAAGTCTTGGCAGGCTATGAGAGGCTTCCAGACCAGAGTTAGGAGACTTGTTCTGCTGTCAGGGCAACCTCTGAAAGTTGTGACTCAATCATACAACTAGCAGAGGAGAATCCGAAGTCATATTAGGAGTAATAATCAATGATACAATGGTAATTAATAACTTGGCAGAGGGAAATCCAAAGAAAACAAGTCTGAGGATTCCTGCTGTGTGGTGTGACACATTAGTGGGTGGTGGAGGCATGAAAACAACTGTATAGGTGACTGGAGCTAACCTTAACCTTTGATCAAGCTCAAAAGAGAAGTGCAGGAAGTTCTGGAGGTTTTCCAAAAGGGAAATGACCTCCAAAGGTTTAGATCAAGCCCCAGGGATCCTGGGGAGTGGTGCAGGAGGTGAGCTGAAATGTAGAGAAGTGTGCCAGGGAGAATTCAGTGTTGACTGAAAACAGAAGTCCCTTGACAATGACCAGTCAAAGTTGCTCAGGCAGGAGTGCCTGGCGCAGCTTATCTAGTGCTCACAGTAGCCTCAATACCCTCATTGATGCCTGCATAGCCTACAGCCATGTCAAGTACACAATCTGTGCACACTGTGCACAGGCACTAGAGGTGCTTGTAGCTGAATTCTTGCTGGAGCAACAAGATGAGGAGATGAACAAGGTCCCACTACCCTAGAATAAGATGAAGTTGATGGAGGTGAGTGTGCTGAGGAGTTTACCTGCCTCAAGAGTGACAGGTCTCTCAATTTGGAGACTTGCAGCATCAGTATATGCCTTGGAGGTACCAGGGCCTTAGAAATCTCATTGGAGGCCCAGGCTGCCCCTTTATATGACCAAGATGGAAGTTGTGGACTTTGCCACAAACATGCCAGTGCAGGCAGAGCCTATGCAACTTCTTTTTATGCAGCCATGCATGCCTGTGCAATGTAAGCTGGTGGCTGAAGCAGCCAAAGCTGCAGCTGCTAGCAAAAGAAGGTAGCAGGTTGTCTTGGAGGAGAACAAAAATGATTATGGACAATTGTCCTCTAAGGCAGAAGAAGAAGAGGAGGAGGGCAAGACTCCTGCACAATGCTTCCAGCGCATACAACACAATGAAAAGCTCACTAAAAAGAAGGCAAATAATGTAAGGGCAACTTCCAGGAGTTGCAGCTCAATCATACAACTAGCAAAGGGATATCCAAAGTTATATTAGACATAATAATCAACAATACAATGGTAACTAAGCACCTAGCAGAGGAAAATCCAAAGAGAACAAGTTTAGGGATCCCCGTTGGTATCAGTGGGTGGTGCAAGCATGAGAACAACTGTATAGGTGACTGGAGCTAACCTTAACCTTGGATAATGCTTGAATGGGGAGTGCAGAAAGTTCTGGGGGTTTTTTAAAAAGAAAACAACCTTCAGAGATCTCTAGAGATCTCTGGAGGTCTGGAGCAAGCTTCAGGAGTCCCAGAGAGTGGCATAAGAGGTGGGCTGGAGCATAGTGGAGTGCCAAAAATAGAAGTCCCCTGACAAATAAGGCACAAGCAGCAGCCACCAATTTTTCTAGACAAATCCTTGACCAATTAAGGGTGAAGATATGGGGGCCATTACAGGTTGAATGGCTCAAGTCATTTTTCTATGGCTCTAGAGTCCTGCTTTTACTACTCATACTGGTGATAAGACTCGGATAAGGTCAAAAGGAGTGCTGATCTAAATTTTGGCACAGGCTTGTGGATTAGTGGTTAGTGCACCCTGTGGCTTACCTGGTGCCTGCCTCAAGGGCTGCAATTTGAATCTTACACCAAGCACTTCACATATCTTGCCATTATTTTTCTGATTATTTGACCTTATTTTCTTGACTACCAAGGATTTACTGGTATTGCTGCTGCACACTGGCAACCACCATAATTTGATGACATTGACAGTTTGCTGATTTTGCACCTACTTTTTGACATATTAACTCGACAGACAGCTTGATTGGCGCTGCTAGGTGTTGCCAAGGTCTGATTGACATTTTCCTATATAAAAGATTGTTGGTTGTTGTTTACTTACCAAGTTTGCTGCTCTGGCGACCTTTGGTTGCCAACAGTGACTTTGCTTACTACTTATTATATATACTGTACTTACACACTGCAAATAACAAGTTACCTTCACTCCCCATTTCTGATGCTTGGGCTTTAGAGCTCAATCTAGTTCATCTTAAGTCTACTCTATGCCAAGGTGCTGTCTTAGCACTTTGTTTTGCCACTGGTGGTACACCAGTGCTCAAGTCTTACTATATGCCTCACACATATGATAGGTCTCTAGCGCTTGGCTATTATGCTAAGCAACCCTCACACATCTTTACCACTACCCTTTGCTAACACATCTTCTGGGACCCTGCCTGGTTCTCCCCTTACTTAGCAAGCCCAATGCTAATTCCTTTTGCCTAGTGACTGCATACCCAGACACCACTAGGTATAATTTCAGGCATCATCCTGGACAAATACTGTATTTATTGGTGCTGATGCTAATCATGCAGCTGCCTACAATTTCAGTACCAGTCAAGTGGAGAAACACTGCATACTATGGTATACAAGTTGCATCCAGGGGGTTCTCCTGCACTCTATATGAGCTGGAAAGGCCTTTTAAATACTATGCAAACTTTCATGTTCCACATTGTGACCACATAGTTGCATTTATGCTCCTGATCAAGCTGCAGACATTTGCCCAGCACACTGATCTTGCATTGCACAACTGAACAATGCAGCTCCTGCTGTCCAATCCTGCTTACCAGGATCTCATCAACCCAATGCAGGGGCCCAAGGACATGCCCTTGTTGAACACCAGCACATCCCCTTGTGCTTCTTATGCACAAAGGAGGATGGCACTACAGTGCTGCACATCATGTGTGCTCCTGACCCAAAGAGGCTATTTGACCTCAAACAAACAGCCCAGTACATGCTAATCTATGGTTGCCCAAGGTTTGAAAACACCTGGCAGGGCATCATGGTAGACTTTGCCTACCAGATGCACTGACAAAGCCTATTTGGGTTCACATTCTGCTAATCTTACATGTAAGCAATAGTGATGGCATCCCAGAGTCAAATATAAATCCTTATTGCATTTGCATCCATGCTCCGTATACAATGCAATGCAATGGCATCAATGCTGTCCGTAGTTACACAGGTTGAAGAAAGAAAAGGCAGCCAGTTCGGTGCAGATGACAAAGTCTCCTATTGTACCTGTGCCTGAAGATGGATCTCAGATCGCATGTCTCGTGCGCTGCATCATTTGAGGCAAACACAGCTGGACTGATAATCAACCAGGCAGAGATTTTTAAGGTCATTTCCCTCCTGTCTATTCTAGCACCAGCCAGCTATAATTGAAGTGGATATCTTTTACCTTACAAGATAAATGTGCTAGCCCAAATTAAAGAAAAGTAAACATCACAGGATCTACTCCCAAACAAGATTTCTAGATCATAAGGTTGTGAAGACTTGAAAAATTCAATTGCCTTCAGATATGTAATAATTGATTGCACTGCATTGAGGTTAGTGCAATGACCTTAACAGATGAAAACACTCACACTATCTTTTAAATCAATCTCAATTATGAGCTAGGATGCAGGCCCAAGGATGAGATTGGGATAGGAAAACATGCCTGTATATATGATTAACTCGTTATTATAGGCATCTGTATACTTATCTGCATGAAAATGCATATATAATCACAGATATCTTTGGAGTTTGATGACTATATATTCTCTTCATTCATAAATATGTATTATAAATACAAGTTCAGACACATATTATGATAAGCCTTTAATAAATTTTATATACTATCTTGTTTGATTTCCATGTTTTTGAAGTTCCAAGATTTGACATCAAGGATCTGAAGGATCTACTCTTCTAACTCTTTGCCCTCTTTGTCGTGGTACATGTGACTGTACTCATAGTTATTATCTATTTCTAGGTATCACATATTGTGCTACAACCGTTCCATCATAATCTTCATTCTTCTAGCCATTGACATGTATATTGCAAATTCACAAAATCAGGCCTTGAGTCTATACATTGTTCAAGTCAATGAGAAGAATATGAAGAATATTCTTCATTTTGGAATCTCCGACTTTGCGTTGTGCTTTGATTATAGTATGAAAATGTACAAAATTATTTCGCAGACTCAGCCTTCGAAAATGCTCACTAACCTGGGACCCACTTTGATGTTGCGAAAGCATAATTTGACAGATAATGAATGACATTATATTCATTTTTGGGTATGCACAAGTATCAAGAAAGGTCATATGGTGCGTCAAAATGGTATAGTAAACATCTGCTTCATGCAGGAGACTTCTCGTCCAGTGATTCTCTCTGAGAAGCATTAAAGCAACAAAAGGTCAATGCAAAAACTTGATCTGGCGATTGATGAAACCCACCTGGATCTTATCATTCGTAATTACATCCTGAACAGTTTTCTTTCCGACTTCGCGTCCAATCTTCCAGGCAGTGAAGACATGACCTTGCTGGAAGATGTCTTCCACCTCCTCCAGCGTGCGTCCAACAGTCTCAGGATACATGAAGAAGATGTGTATGCAAGCAGCAAAATTGAAGGTTGCGAAGATGAAGTATGTTTTCCAAGCAATGGAAGCAAGACCGGGTGGTACGGCAAACGCCAACGCCGTGTTGAAGGCCCAGTTGGTCGCGGTCGCCAATGACACGGCCTTGCCTCTAATTTTCAAGGAATACTAGACAGCCAGTGATGTCAGCTTGGTTATCAAGGCATACTGTATCTGTATAGACATACCAGCTCCGCAGGATAGGTCCATGACACAGGTCCCATAGTGATGGCGAAACTGTAAGTCAAGTCGGTCAGAAGATGGAATCGAATGGTTGACGAGGCGTTTCTTCACCTGCAAACGAAGAAATACGAGCAGACAATGATGGCTTTGGTAGCGGCGTCATGGTTAGCGACAAGCCAAATTGCTTGAAAATGACCAAATGGGAATCAACAACGAGGTACTAATGACAGAACTCACTGTCTGTACCGACTTGGCCCCAGGCTCCGAAACGTGCCTGGAGGCCACCGACAAGGCACAACCAGAAACCCATGAGCAAGGTTCCTATGATCAGCATAGGACGACGACCCCATTTGTCGATATATATGATAGCAGGAACTGAATAAAGGATAATGAGGCTGAGCGAAACCAGTGAGAACAGAAATATTGTGACATACCGGTAAAAGCAACATTAAGAACGTATTGGACAGCCTGGTCAAAAAGAAAGATAAGCAAAAAAAAACGACCACGACATAGTCACAGAATACTAACGTCAGCGATCAGGTTACCGCGAGTACCGGTAAGACCTGCACCGCGGAAGACGTAGATGATATAATACCTGATGTGAATAGAGCTCGATTCATTCACAAAGAATAATCCAAACGAAGAACGTACATCATGACGTTCATGCCAGTTAATTGGGACCACATCTGAAGAGAGCAACCCAACATAACACGGCGGGGATTACCAGGCTTCAATAGATCGAGGTACGATTTCGCGCCTTCCGTACGTTCAAAATACACCTTTGATTAACGGTCAATATTGCTTGTCATGCAGGAAAGAGCATGACATTTACCTGCTGCCTGATTTCCTCATACTCCAAAACAACGAGCTCGTTATTCTTGTCTCCTCCGCCGTGAAGATCGGCCAGGACTTGCAGGGCTTCTTCCTCCCTATAAAAATGCAAATTGATATGAGTGATCAAGGATAAGAATGTGCAAGACTATACCTTCCCTGATCAAACAAGTAACGTGGGCTTTCGGGGAAGACGGTCATACCCAGGCTCAAGACGATGGCCGGAATCATTTGCAAACCCCAAGGGATACGGAAGGAGGCGACGCCATCGATGTAGGAGCATCCGAATTGGATGAAGTATTGGATCAGAATACCCCACGTAATCGACCTATGTATGAAACTTTCAGTATTCAGACTTTCCTTTGGATAGTGACGTACGCACCATTGTTGAAGGGAGACAATGCGACCACGAATGGAAGGCAGGGTGATTTCAGACTGGTAGATGGGGACGACGGCACTGGCAAGGCCAACAGAGATTCCAGAAATTATACGTCCGACAACAAGCATTCCACGGTTCTGATGAGTAGATAGTATGGCTCTCTTGCAGCTTCCATAGCATTTAATTGATTACTTACAATCGATGCACACTGAAGGATAGAACCGATGACCCAAACAATACCAGCTAATGTAACGGTCTTTTTGCGTCCGAGCCTGTCCGCCAACTGCGTCACCATCAGAGCACCAATGAGAGATCCTGCAGGCATAGCTGCGACAATGCCACCTTGCGCGCCGGGTCCAGGCTATAGTAAATCGTTGATTACTTAATCCCCAGCCAAAGTACAAAATCAAGTCACCGAATTGAATACCCTCAGATATGAAGGATTCTAAAGTGCAACTGATGAGATACCAAAAAAGGACCCGATAAGAACTGTCGCGTACCGTCAACACTCCGGACATGGAGGAAATATCCAGACCGAAGAGGCCTCCACCGATGCACGCGAAAGACCCCACGACATACTAAGAATCATAAGAACCAAGCTACTCTCAGGTTCAGTCTGATTACGCACAGGATTAGATGCTATACGAGCACTATACTGTGAATTTGTCAATGAATGCGGTCAGGAAGGAAGATGTCAAACAAACATACACCCATGTCTTCAAACACCTATCGTTGAGAAGGATAGAAGAGGCGGATAAACACGAAAGCTTATGGTTTCCAAGCGACACTTTTTAAGGAACTCGGAGCATCCATTCAGACCATAATGGACTGCAGGCGCGACCGCCAAATGACCCTTCGGATCGGAAGTCATGGGTACATGCCATGTAACTGCATACTTCTTTCGCTCCATTAGATCGTTGGCGTATATGCGGGAAAACAAGTACCATCGGCTAAACCTCGACCCACCATCACTAGCCGCCTGGCCATCACAAGTGTTTCTCAGCGAAGACAACACGTCCCCAGCTGCAGGTGGCATGAGATGTCAGGATGAATTCGCACCAATTGCTTGACGATAGACGGAAAACTGAAGAACTGAACTAGCGCAAGACTGACTTACTGAATCCCGTGTTTGCATAGAAAGCTTATTGTCGATCAATAATTACGTAACTAATACTTAGCCGTATCCGGCCCGGCATCACCGGAAATTTTCCTTCACACCAAACATCGCGTGATGCTGCATTTCTTTGTAGTGCATCGCCATGTGGGCAATGGGAACCGGAGATACAGCACCTTCATCATCGTCCAGGCACATACTTTCCTATGATGTGGGCCGATGAAATTGTCTCTTCTCCCCCTTTTTCATCTCTGCATGAAAGACGTCCCCGCTTCTCGACTTCTTGCACTTATGCGGAATTTGCTTTGCTCTCTATGACTCCCCGCCTCATTTCATTCTCGAGACAAGCTCCCCGAAACCCTAGCCGCCCACCTTTCACCGTCCAGTCCTCCATCGATAATCAAGCCGTGACGTCAACAAAGTTCACCCCGCCACACGTGACATGCGGGGTGATCGGTGGTGAGAAGGCTCAGCCAGACCTTGGCTATGATGGCGGCTGGCTGGATGCATTCTACCAACAAGCCTGATACACAAGGCTAGCATCCGTCGTGAGCCCAGATAGCATCAGCCGTGAGCCCAGATGGCATACGTCACTTAAGTGTGTCCTTGATGATTATCGATTGACAGAAGGACGTATCTTGCTTTTCCAGTGTACTTTGTTTTTTCTTCCTCCGTCTTAATGATTGCCTTTTGGATATCCTGTTCTCATGGAATGCTTCTCCACCGTGACAACATTCAAGAATCTCATATATCGTCTTGACCTCTGTTGCTCTTAGTTCCCTCCGATGACAGTCGTTGGGTGATTTCGATCTGATTAGCAAGCATCTTGCCAACAATGGTTGTAACATACAGGTGTGCTCCCTCAATTCGGAGACCAACATCACCGATGACTGAACCCAGTATGACGGTGACACTGGTTTATTCTTTTCGTTCCGAAAGTTTGGTACCGTCGATCTTAATCGCGTCGTTCCAACGGGCAGATGGTCACCTTACGGCTACGTTTCCAGCGTAAAGTCAACAATCGCATCCACGGGATCAAATGAAGCTTCATTGTAACTTGTCTGTGCGGAACGATATCCTTTAAGAAGTCCCTCTATGCATGCTTTTACTTCGACAACACCAGTAGGATTTAATCATCTCGCTCGAATATTTGTGTCGCAGTTCTCCTCACTCAAGCTGAAACATCCACTGTGGCTTCAATATCTAGCGCTTTGGAGCTTCAAGATACTTTCATAGAGTACTGTCCAGTTGATGTGTATCCATCTTTCCGTGCCTCCCGGCATATCTTGGAATGCAAGAGTCCTTCTTTCACGTTTCAAGTTCATACCCCGTGGGGACTCGTTCAACCTAGACTTCAAAGTACGCATGAGCCGAACCTATCACATCTCTATTTTGATGAGGTAACAGTTTCATGCAAGGTTTGCAGCCGTTTTGTGCACATGATTGCTCGGTATGGCCTTCACTTCGTCTCGCCAAACATACACATACTAATAGACTGACTTATCGGGTTTTATCTCAGTAGATTTCATGTAAACGTGGAGTCTTGTGGACGTATCGTATACCGCTACAGTCATCTTAAACGCGTGGGTGCTATTTTCGTCTCGATAGGAATAGTTTCGCCGAAGTCCGTGAAGGACTGTATGGTCTTTATCGTTCTCATACGCCATGGTCTAATGGCGTTATTGGAAAGGATACTAAATTATACTTCCACATGACGTTAAACCTGCGCTTACACATCCTATGGACGGAGTATAAACGCAGCAAAGTTATGCGCCGCTTGCTTTAGGCTCTCCCGTACATATTCACTCCTATGGACAGCGAACCTACTACCGAGCAAACGAAAGGGAAAGTGGTCGATACCGTTGGCGAGAAGTACAATGTTGAGGATCAAGGATCTGCGTCAGATGGTGTCCATGACGGCCTTGTCTTCCCAACCGAAGAGGAGAAGCAGACTCTTCGTCGGCTCTCCGATACAATTCCCTGGAATGCCTATCGTACGTCACTGATATACCTTGCTTCTACTGATCTAGACTCCTGTCTATAGTCATTGCCTTTGTCGAACTGGCTGAACGATTCTCGGTATGACACTACTTCTTCTATCGAAGACCTGAAATTAATCTCTGACAGTTTTATGGTTCTTCAGTTGTCTTCGTGTGTGATCTTGTGTACCGATTACACTCAGGAACAAATTCTCATTCAATCCCTCTTTAGACTAATTTCATCCAAAGGGGTCTTCCTCCTGGTTCGACTACTGGCGCTGGTGGTGCAAGAAATCAAGCAGGTGCTCTCGGTAAAGGACAACGGGCTTCCACTGGTATCGGCACTTTCTACCAGTTCTGGTCGGCAGTGACCTAAAATCAGTAGATGACGATTAGCTGACCCTCCTTTCTCCCTCGTAGGTGCTACATCACACCTCTTTTGGGGGCTTATCTTGCCGACACTCGCTGGGGCCGATATAAAACTATCTGCATTGCGGTCTTTATCGCTCTCATTGGTCATATCCTCCTTATCATATCGGCGATTCCTGGAGTGATAGAACACAGTAACGGAGCTCTTGCCTGCTTCCTCATTGCTTTGATTGTCACAGGCTTTGGTATGTTCGTCAGCTCGCGATGTTCTTGTCTCACTGAAAGTATGTAGGCACCGGCTTGTTTAAGGCCAACATCTCTCCGTTGATAGCCGAACAGTATAGACGTAGACATGCGTTCGTTGTCACGCGCAAGGATGGCGAGAGGGTTATCGTTGATCCCATTTTGACGCTCTCTCGTGTGTACATGGTACGTTTCTTGAATCCCGACAATTCAAAAGTTGGATTGAGCTGTAATCAGTACTTTTATTTTTTCATTAACGTCGGTGCTCTTGTCGGTCAGATTGGTATGTCTTACTCTGCAAAGGTTCGACTTGGGAGTGTTAGAAGTCTCAAATTCTAGTCTTATTTCTTTTTGTTTAGTACGTTGGCTTCTGGCTTGCATACACGCTTCCAACCTTCGTCTTCTTTCTTTGCCCCTTCATACTTTGGGTCGGGCGAAAGCGATACATCCATTCTCCTCCCACTGGCTCAGTCCTTGAAACAGCGTTAAAACTGTTTGCAATTGCAGCTAGAGGGCGCTGGAGCCTCAATCCGGTCAGGACTTTTAAGGCATTAACAGCAGATGATTTCTGGGAGAAGGCTAAACCCAGCAAGTTGAGAGATAAAAAACCAAAGTGGATGACGTTTGATGACAATTGGGTCGATGAAGTCCGCCGCGGTTTGAAAGCCTGCGCTGTCTTTTGCTGGTATCCAGTTTACTGTAATCCTCTTTTTCTGTTCCTCTCTCAGTTCTGCTGATGCGCAGAACGTTCAGGGCTCGCTTATAACCAGTTGAACAACAATTTGACGTCTCAAGCCGCCACCATGTCGACGCATGGTCTGCCCAACGACGTCCTCTCTAATTTGGATCCCTTGGCGCTCGTCATTTTCATCCCTATTTGTGATCTTTTTGTATGTAAAAGTTGAATTCCTGTCACCATTAAACTTAGTTTAATCCTTTACAAGGTTTATCCTGCCCTCCGTCGCGCTGGAATCAATTTCAGCGCTTTGAAGAAAATCACTTGGGGTTATTATACTGGCACGGCAGCAATGATCTGGGCTACAGGTTAGTATCCCATATTTACTCGTCGTCACTGATTGGTTCATCATTGCCCAGTTCTTCAGCACTACATCTATAAGGTGAGACTTTCCCCGAACGCGGGTGAAGCTGTGACTTATCACACGCAGACAAACCCATGTGGTTATGCTGCTTCCACTTGCGTAGATGCAGACGGCAATCAACTTGTGTCACCTCTAAACGTATGGATTCAAACTGGATCGTAAGTGTCTTGAGCACAGTCTGTTGCGTCAAGTCTGATCAGAGGGCCGATAGCTACGTCCTTATTGCGTTCAGTGAAATCTTCGCTTCCATCACGGGTTTAGAGTATGCTTTCACAAAAGCGCCCGTAAACATGCGATCTCTTGTGATGGCTGCCTTCCTCTTCACTTCAGCCATTGCATCTGCTATCGGAGAAGCCTTCGTCGGTATGTAATCTCTTTAAAGCATAAAATTGCAAATTGACAACCATTCTCTCAGCACTTTCCAGCGACCCATTGCTTGTATGGAACTATGGTACCATGGCCGTTCTCGCATCAGTAACTGGTACAATCTTCTGGATTGCGGTCCGCAAATTGGATGCCAAGGAAGACGAACTCAACAGCTTATCAGCTTCAAACTTCGATGCAGGAGAGTCAAAGTCTCGACGTCAGTTTGACGCGTAGAATAGATGAAATATTGCCTTCCGGAGGGTGATTTGTAGTTAGTATGGTAAGTACTTGAAGCTGTAATCCGTTTCAATGACAGTCATGTATTCCTGTCTACTTCCTTTGGGCGCGAAGTAGGCGTCTCCTGTTTAGCATAACACTGGTGAACTCATAAGAATTACAATAAATTGCAGCGGTATACGAATACATAAAAGAAATATCCCAAGCGTACGAATTACCAATGGAACGAGACATTTATTACTAAAACAGCACAAGGAGTTGATACAGAGGAAGTGAGGTCAAGAGCATGATGAAGAGCAAGACAAACGATACAACGCATGGTTTCTGTCATCATGACCAATCCATAGGGTATCCAGATTGTTCGACCCTTCAAGGCATGTTGACACGAAAAGTCTGAAAGGAGACGAAACACTTACTCTATGACCGAATACGTAAGAGCTGGAGTAGCTGTTTCTGCTTGAGCGACTGCACGATGTCGGACGGCCGAAGAATGTACTTGTATTTACGATAAAAAGGCCGTCCTACCAGCGGTATACCCTGCTCATGTACTGTGATGAAGGAAGGCTGGTTTTCAATCGACGTAATGTCGTATGTGCCTTCCTGTTTGAGATGATTAGGGGCCTTCTCTCGCGCCCATCGAATATGAATCTCTTCTAGCGTAGGTTTATACTTCAGAATCAGAAGAGCGCTATCCAGCATACTCTCGTCGCGGTAACTATGACCCTTGGTCAGGGAAAAGCGTTTGAGGTCTGGTAGCAGATGTAACTGAGAGAGAAGCTGTTTCAAAGTTTTCTATGGAGAAGACGTTAGCATCATTTTATATTATCGAGAGCAAGGAACAAATTACAATGGGGAAGGTCATAGTGCTCATATAGTGAAAATCAGTAAGTTTGCAGCATGAGGAGAATACGGATGAAAACAGATTAATGTTATCGTGTCCAGTCAGACAGGTCCACAGGTCCAGGGAGGTCAGGGACGTGAGTGATTGTAGAAGAGGACAGATTTGAGTCAGTCTCGTTTCGTTGAGAGGTTCACAGGTTAGTTCTAACGTTTCAATAGAGCTGCGATTGGGAAGCTTGGCTAGTTGTTGGTATATTCCCAAAAAGGTATCCAATTGAGGAAGGGCACTGGGAGAAAGTTCTAACCGAAGATCAGGTGGAGATATCCACCGCGTGAAGTTCCACTGTAGTCGAAGATAGTTAAGCATAGGGTGGTTGTCAAGAAATAAAGAGAAGGATATTTCTTCCGCTGTACCCAACGAGAAGTCGGTTTGGTAGCCAAATGAACCCAAAGTCAAAGTTCGTAGTTTCGGCCATCGTGCTTGGGTTACGGGAAGAACATCAAAAACACGACCTGAATAAGAAAAGCTACAGATAGCTAGTTCTTCAAGGTGTGGACAACGATGAATGATCATATCCCAAAAAGTAGTTGGAAGGGTTTCTGGAAGGGGAAAGAGGACTTTCGATATATGAGAAACGCCCTTGATTCGATGCAGTGAAGCTGACCTGTTCCCCGAAGGCCATAGCGAACGATGAAAGAAAAGCTTTTCAGATCGGAGAACTGGAAGAGCTGGAAACAATTAGGATAAGAAGGAATCAGGAGGTAAATCATTTACCTGACTATCCGGGTCGATGGGTCTAAGCCCAACATTGCTAGAGACATGTTGCAGTTTCGGGCAGCTGTTTTTTGTTCAGATTCCTGACATGGAAACAGAGGGCGGACATACCATCTCCGTAGTGAAGCCCACATACTATCAGGAGGCGCCTCAAGACCGTCCCAGTCAAAAGTGTCTAACAACGTGAGATTTTCTGCTATCTGAGAAATCTTTGCGGCAACCCATTCTTCATCCAATGCCTCGTCCGCCTTTGGCCACGCCAGGTAGTAATTAGGTCGTACGCTCAGGTTTCGAATATGAACGCAAATTTCCGGATGATTGGACAACATGGACAGGGTAACCCGGCATTGCCTACTAGATCTTAGGAGGATAGATTCATACAAAAAGGGTAATAGGAAGTTGCGCATGGCGTAACACTAGACGGAGAGATAGACCGTTAGTTTCTCATCTAATCCATGCAAAACGAGCACAAACTGTTAGACTAAAGTTCAGGACATCAGCGGGCGGCAAGAGGCTGACAATTTCACAGACTATGTCCGCCGGAATCGAGGAGTCTGAAGGCTGAGTTGCAGAGATCGCAGGGGATTCCAATATAGCTCGAGGGGAGGAAGAGCTGCGTTTAAATAGTGAAACCAAACTAAGCCGGCGCCGAGCTGGATCTGCCAGTTCACGGCGCTTGATGTTAGGCTGACGCATGCTACAACGAAGGAAGATGATGAAACACAACGAGCACGCAACGTAGCTGTGAAACTAACGACAGAGCGCCCAGCGTGAGCTTCGCTTGAGACGTCTTCGAAGGTCAGGACACGTGCTCCCAGTTGCGTGGCCCTGACATAGGGGGCTTTGAGTATTCTTTACTTTGCATAGACACATCACACTGTTTGCATCAGAATCTATCTGATCTTTGACATCTCGGCACACCCCGAGAACCGATTCGTCACCAGCTGTCAAGTGCTTCGCGAGTAGCTTAAGTATCTTATCAGATGGTTTGTTTCGTTTACAAAAAATACAATCCAGGATTCACGGTGTCGTAGAGACACCATCCGCTTGTCCAACACGACCGACCGTCAAGTTGTTGAGCTTATCTTCCTGTGCATCCAATTTACGCACATGTAACCAGAATACAACCCCGGTAATGGCTGCAAGAACTGCCATGGTACCATAATTCCACACCAACAGCGGGTCAGATGATAGCGCTACGTTATAATGATATGTCAGTCTTGCTGTTGCTGTTGACAAATCAGGGTGGTTTAACATACAGACAAATGCCTCGCCGAGAGCAGCGGAAATAGCCGAAGTGAAGAGGTAAACGGCCATCACAAGCGAGCGCATGTTTCCGGGTGCTTTAGTGAACGCATACTCTAATCCAGTTATGGATGCAAATATTTCGCTGAAAGCAATGAGGACATAACTATAGCCATAACTCTGTTGATGTTTACGAATAGAAATAAAAGTGGCACTCACGATCCCGTCTGAATCCAAACGTTCAGCGGAGAGACGAGAGCATTCTGATTTGCATCAACGCAGGTCGCAGCCGAATAATGGCAAGGATTTGTCTAACACATCATGAGCACTTCCCACATTATCATCTGACATTAGTTTACCTTGTAAACATAATGTTGAACAACTGATTTGACTAAGTCAGAAGGGATACACATCAGGCTCGCCACAGACCTGCTGCCCAGATCATGGCTGCGGATCCAGCGAAAAATCCGCCAGTAATCTTTCTAAGGGCGCTAAAGTTCAGTCCACCACGGCGAAGGGCAGGATAGATCTTGATAACTTGTATTTAAAAAGTATCATAAAGTCACTGGGCGGACACATACGATAAGATCGCAGATAGGGATGAAAATGATGAGTGCAAAGGGATCAAGATTCGACAGTACGTCATTAGGCAGACCATGCGTGGACATCGTCGCAGCCTGCGATGTCAAATTGTTGTTCAACTGGTTATATGTAAGCCCTGTATCGAACGGACTCAGAAAAAAGTAGAAGGCAGGCAAGAAGGAATGCGCAACACACAGTAAATGGGATACCAACAGAACACAGTGCACGCTTTGAACCCACGATTGACCTCATCTACCCAGTCGTCATCGAAAGCCATCCATTTCGGTTTCTTACCAGTGCACCTGCTTGGCTTCGCGTTCTCCCAGAAGTCAGGCGCTGTAAGCTGTCGGTACGTTTTGACGGGGTTAATGCTCCATCGGCCCCTGGCGGCATGTCGCCATAAACGGAAAGCTGTTGAAAGAATCGAGCCGGTAGGCGGAGAGCGAATATAACGCTTGCGGCCGAAGAAAAGTACGATTGGGCATAAGAGGAAGACAAATGTCGGAAGCGTGTAAGCGAGCCAGAACCCAACGTACTAGCAAAATAAAACATGTAGGGTCCATAGAGTTAGAGGGAGGAATATAGATGCTCACCTTTTCTGCAAACGTCATGCCGATCTGACCAATGAGGGCACCGACATTGATGAAGAAGTAGAAATACTAGAGGGTTTTTCATTTCTTGAGACGGGCGATCTCCTAGGAGCGAAACACACTCACCATGTAAACCCTGGAAATAGTCATCACAGGATCGACTATCACCCTCTCCCCCCTTTTGGTCGTGACGACAAACAAGCGGTTCCGCCTGTACTGCTCAGCAATCAGTGGCGAAATATTGCTCTTGAACAGCCCAGTCCCCAGACCCATCGATATAAGCGCTATAACGAACACCACCAGTGCGGCGTTGGTGTTCTCGATAACACCAGGCACGGCGGAGACGATCAGGATGATGTGGCCCAGGAGGGCAATAGCGACGGCTATGCAGATTGTGTTGAATCGACCGAGGTAGGTATCGGCGATGTACGCGCCGAGCAAAGGCGTGACGAAGCACCTACAGGAGTCTCAGCACAAATGATGATTGGAGTGAGAGAGACGTACCAGAACTGATAGAACGTCGTCAAACCCGTTGATGCGCGCTGGCCTTTGCCCAGAGCACCGGATTGGCCGTGGGCGAACCCGGCGCCTGTGTGTGAGCCCGGAGGGAGTTTTTGTTGCACGAAGTTTGTCTACGGAGCGGGCGATGTCAGATTGGTAGGACATCGCAAACTTATAGCGAAAGGATTACTGACAAAGACGACCGAGGAGCCGTAGAACTGCGCAGTGGCGTCAGTGCTATCACGAGCGGACATTGACGAGGCAGCATACCGAGAACCGCTCTGCCAACTCAACGAACGCAATGACTGGTATTTGAATGAGGGCGAGGGGAAGCAGGGGACAAAGGCTCAGGCAAGCTCACGATACGCGCTCCAAGGGAGCGAATCAGGAACCCGTCGCAAGGTCTCTCGTTCCTGCTCAGTGGGGAACTGGAGTCCATCGTGAATGCCATCAAGAAGATCGCCACCATGCTCCTCCGAGACTATGCTAGTCTTTTCGATACTCAACCTCTTCTCGTCTGTGCGCAGCGCATCGGTGGTGCTCGATCGATTCGCCATGCTCAGTGGTATTGGTTGGCTGCTCGTGTGCGATTCTTACATACAGACTTGTCTTATCAGCCAGTCAGGCGCGTGCCAGGACGATTAGACTAACTTAGACTCGGCCCTCGCATGGCGCAAGAACAAGGCGCAAGAACCGGTCCAGATAAGCCTGAGTGTGAGAACCCAATTTATTATAGTTGATTGAGTCAGTACGAGAGAGATTGTACGAGAGAGGAAGGTGGATTCACGGAGGAGGATCACGAGGGTGGTGAGGTTCTTGCCACTGGTCGTGGACTCAGGTTGTGATGGAATATCGGTAGGAGTCAGTCAGTGACGAGAAACGGTGACTTGGATTGTCCTTGGGAGAAGACCGACTCGAAACTAGAACGCCTGATAAGCTTTGCTCTTACACGAATCTTGTAATACACTTCGAGTTACGACCACAGAACCGTGTGCGTGATTCCATAAATACAATAGACCGCGATATAGAACGTGACGGGAACTAAAAGGGCCGTCGGCGGGGGGCACATAGCGTGGCCCGTTCCCCACGTCAATTTGGGTGCGCGAAGATAGCGAGGGGGCGATAAGGAGGTGCCTATGTATGTATGACCGTACAAGGCTGAGTCGCGTGCAAGAAGAGATCATGTGCCTGTCTCAAATGGCTTTGGGGAGGCTTTGAGAGCTGCAATGGAGCTGTGTAATAGCGCATGCTTACGAGAGTACAGGACTCCATACAAGTTCGACGTTCAACGTCAATTGGGACCCTGGTCGATGACAATGTCATTTCAAGCTGTCAACTTTTCACCCCGTCGAAAATCGTCAAACAGCCTCGCAAGTGGACAAGCGACCGTAACTCTACAGAGAACCGACACTTGCCTTTTAAAATGAGTGTCGCCGGATGTCCGTTGCAATTCAGACGTACATGTGTATTACGTATAAATACGCGGTGACCTCGTCGCAAAGTTTGAAAGACCGGTTTAGATGCCGAATTAGGCACCTTTCATTACAGAACTTCAACTCTGCTACATATATAATTTGCTGTCGGGTCGCGAATGGACCTGCAGACCAACCCCGCGTGACACTCACTCCGTGCTCAAGGTGCATACATGTCCGGCGGCGTAGAAGGCAAGGCCACGCCACGTAACAGCATCAAAGGATGGGTGTGGTGGTGTGGTGTGGTGTGGAAAGATACGAAGTATATGTGTATATCGGAGCTTTACGAGTACGTTTTGCCACTCAGAACCGGGGTTAAAGAAGAAGAAAAGGATCCATTATCCGGCAATCAGTATACGTAGTAGCTTGTATGTAGTGTGGGTAGGTTTCCTAGGCCTAATGCAATTAAGTGACGACGAGGGGAGGGGAGAGGATACGAGATTAAATATGGAAGAAGAGAAAAAACGCTGTAACCACAGTGAAGACGATGAACAGGTCATAAAAATAATGGTTTTACGATTGCGTTTGTAAAAGCACAAACGAAAGAAAAAAAAGAAAAGAAAAAATTCGAGCGAGGAAGAGACATATATGTATACCGTATCATAGGAACTGAGGTACCAAGAAGGGAAAAAAGGAGAAGAGGAAGAATCCATTACGGGAGCACGATTTTCTAAAAAAAGCCAGCATCGAAACAAGGGGTGAAAAGCAGAAACAAAAAAAGCAATTAACTCATCATGTATGAGCAGTCCCATACAGGACATCCAGTCTCTCCGCGAGCCCACGGCCGAGGCCCTCGCGTTCCCACTCGCCGCCTACGTCATCAAGCGTCGCCGGGTGCCCCGGAGCCAACAACATCTGCGCATCGCGCGCGCGTTTCGGGGACCCCGAGTGCGAGCCCGAGCCCGGGGCATCGTAGCCCATAGGAAAGCCGCGGAGGCTCGTGGCGGCGCTCGCCGTCGCGGGGTACGCGACGCCGCTGATGTGCGGTGGCGGCTCGAACGCGGACGCTGCGCTGGTGAGGGACGACAGCGGGATGGTGGACGTCGGGGTGGAGGTGAGGAGGTCGGTGTAGGAGACGAAGGAGAGCCGCTTGCTCAGTGTGCTTGGGCTCGCGGTGACGGAGCCAGGGGAGTGCGGCTGGGAGAATGTGGATGGGGCCGCCGCGGCGAGACCGGGCGCGCTACCGGCGGTGGTGGAGGGGTCGATCGCGATTCTCGTCGTCTCGTGGGAGGGGTCGGCGGAGGGGGACTCGTCGTCCGCAGCTGAAAAGTATGCGGATGTTGGGGTTACGATCGCCGGAGGGGCCGGCGAAACATGTGAGGTCTGAATGGACGCAGGCCGCGCTGCGGCCGGTATGTGGTGTGACTGTTGCTGCTGTGGAGGGATGTTCAACAGCAAACTGTTCCTGCCCTGTGTTTGAGACGAAAAATTGGCGATAGTGGGGCTTGGACTGCGGCTCCTAAAACTGCCAATGGGGCTTGCGAAGCCGCTGCCAGCAAAGGAGTGGGAATAAGGGGCCGGTGCGACGACTGCGACGTCGTTGGCGTTCTGTATGGATGTGAGGATGGCGGCGGCAGAGTCGAGCACAGACGGCACGGAGTGCTCGATGGTCTCAGTTGTTTTTGATCGAGGGATGCGGTGGGCATTGGCGGGTGATGCGATATGTGTCAGAGGCGAGGCCGGCGAGAGGGGCTCGATGTCGCGCTCGAAGATTGCGCTGGAAGACGAGTGAACGGAGGTGGGCGACGAGGGGATGGAGATGGAGGTCGGGGAGCGGACAGGGGAGTGTGCGTGGAGGTGCTGTGAGTGGCGCACGGAGACGAGGGCGGGATTGGAGGTGATGTGGCGCAGTTCGGTCGCAGCAGACATCGCGGTGGTGTGGTTGGTGGTAGTCAGAGTGAAGCTTCCTATTTACGCTTCCGTTCGTCAAAGTCTTCAACCGCAACGGGTGGCTGTGCAATACATGACACAACACGTGTTGACTCAGCACCGCGTCTTTTCTCACTTGTTCCCTTGTTTCACAAACTTCTTTCACCGCCCTCCTTTGTCTCCGCACCGATCTGCGTCCGCCTGCGCCCAGCACAGTCCTCCCGACTCTCTCACACGAGACCTAAACTCCGCCGACATCCTGCCAATTCCCTACGGATCTTGCCATCAGCTGCACGGGATCTGAGGTCACACCGCGCTCCAGGACCCACGTATGATGTGTCGAATCAGCAGACCCGCCATG
The DNA here is from genome assembly GCA_017657225.1 of Termitomyces sp. T69sscA. Lineage (NCBI taxonomy): Eukaryota > Fungi > Basidiomycota > Agaricomycetes > Agaricales > Lyophyllaceae > Termitomyces > Termitomyces sp. T69sscA. The sequence continues at coordinate 28,400 of JAGGAQ010006139.1, forward strand.
ACATCAGGTACACCTCCCCGTGGTAGAACAACCTCGCCAGGCCTAGAACGTGCGAAAAAAGCTTGATTCTCGCCGTCCTTTAACAGACACCGCTTAAGGTGCATTATTATTCGCTATCACCCGGAGCCTGGGATTTGCGCGCTCCCACACTGGGCCACGGCGCGCTTCTAATCGCTCGTTATCAGCTTGTTTGTCTCGGGTATCAGCCCGACCACAAAGGAAGGATGACTTCATGATCTCTTGCCCACCCTCGCGATGGGTGTTTTGTTGCATCTCCCTTGTGTTGTTGATCAATGGGTTTCCAGTCACCCCTACGCCGATGCGCATGGAGGGAAGCGTTGATGGTTGACCTCCGTTCTTCGCTCGACGCATACCATCGTCTGATGAAGATACGCACATCAACCCGCAACAGCACTATTCGGTCACGTATCGTGCAATCTCTTGCTCGGCTGACACAAATGTTTCTATACACCTGCTTCTATCGCGCAATATAACATCTGTTCCTCCATTGACGTCACGTTCCGCGGAACATCCGCAGTACTACCACATACCCCAAGCATCAGATACACCCGTATCCACATCATCCACACACTTCTCTCTCCACTGATGGATCCCCAAATCTCTTCTGACGATCACGCACCTGACAGTTGTTTATCAGAAAAGCTACAAAGTCTTAAAATGACGTATCAATGATGGGAACTTGGCCCCCCCGACACAGGTGCGTTTAGCGTCTGGTCGCCATGGTATGCGTGCACAGGAAATTTCTAAGCAACACCCATGAGGGGGACGCAGACGCGTTATGGCACGTGATCTATGACGCAGCGCACGAGACATGCGATCTGAGATCCGTCTCCAGGCACAGGTACAACGGAGGACTTCGTCATCCGCACCGAACTGGACGCATTTTCTTTCTTCAACCTGTGTAACTACGGACGGCATCGATGCCGTTGCATTGCATTGTATGCGGAGCACGGATGCAAATGTCAGAGGGATTTATATTTGACTTCGGGACGCCATCGATATTGCTTACATATAAGATTAAGAGTTGGGCGGGCCTTTTGGTGCGGAGGGTTTCAGTTACTTGTAGGTGCTTGGTGAATACGAAGGCTAAGATGATGCTGAGACATTATACTCTTGCACTCAAATGAGTGGGTCTTGTGATCCTTCCTATTAAAGTTATGACAGAATCAAAAACAGGATTTCTGTTGGCAAAGCAGGTGATTGATTCCATTGGGTTGTCAAGGAAAATATATAGATACTTCAAGTTATTCAATAGAGATAGACAATGTGCTATTGAGATCAATCAATACCCACATGACACTTGGCTAAGTGATTTTTGCTGGACAATGGGGGTGAAAAGATAGCACTAGACAGGTGTTGGGGAGCTCCACATGTCATATTATTGTCACTTGAAGCCTACTCACATATTACTTCACTATCTCCACATTATGTCAAGTTTGTCATTTAAGTTGCACTGATGGTGTCAGAACCTGTTTCCTGTAGAAAAAGTGACAAGGAAAGCTGCTATGCTACTTCCATGTTTGTAAGGGTGACCTTCAGAAGTTGCAGCTTAGTCACACAACTGGCAGAGGGAAATTGAAAGTTATATTAAAAACATTAATCAATGATACAAAATGGTAACTAATCACCTGGCAGAGGTAAACCCAAAGAGAACAAGGTTAAGGATCCCTGCTGCCCAGCATGGCACACTAGCAGAGGCATGAGAACAACTGTATAGGATGACCAGAGCTAACCTTAACCTTTGACAATGCTTAAAGAAAGTGCAGGATGCTCTGGAGGTTGCTCCAATTGAAAATGACCTCCAGAGATCTAGAGCAAGCCCTGAGGTTTCTGGGGAGTGGCACAAGGGGGCAGAGGGGTGGAGTAGATAGAAGTTGGTGTAGATAAGCCCCCTGACATCAACTCTGCCCTCTAGCACATGGTGTCTTAATGTGCAGGGTAGAAGAAGTTCTGATTGCCTGGTCCACTGGTGAGATGCAATAGATTCTGCAGATGGCCTGCAGCACATTTGGATGTCTTCAGTGAAACTCTTTAACAAGTCTTGGTGCATGCACATTCTCCTGTAGTTTCTAAGATGGTGGGTGGTAATGGCTAGAGGGTGCTGAGAGTGTTGGTGGCTGGTGGTGGTGATGGGTGGTGATGGGTGGTAATGGCTGAAGGCTGCTGTGGGTGGCAGTGATGGTCGCCAAGGGATTAGTTGTGTAGCAGTTTGGGCCCAGGATATTGTAGAAGCTGGTCTGGGGAGGTGAGAATTCTGGGGCTGGGGCTGAGTACCAGAGGTAGGTAGCAGGTCGTGACAGATGCACCATACCAAGCAGCAGGGATCCCTAGACTTGTTCTCTTGATTTGTTGTCAGGTTCCACTGACCACAGAGGTTCAGTCCAATGAGCAAATCCTTATGTGGCATGCACAATGCCTATAAATGCAACAGTATTGTTGAGGGTATGGGCTGTACGAGACCAGAGCAGGACCAGAAATGCAAGCGGCGGTTGAGCAAGGAATTGCTGATCATACTAGAGTGAGAGTGCGAGTGCCAGAGATGAGAGGGGGGTTGGAAGAGGAGTGCTGGGTTGGGCATGACTTGGGGGTGTGAGAGTGAAGTAGAAAATGAGCACCAGTGTATAAGCAAGTCTCCAGGACTAGTGAGCAGATAGCCAGGGTGAGCAAGGGGACTTAGCAAGTCCCAAGATGAGAGATAGGGGGTGTGGAGATCTAATGAAGCTGAAAGAAGAAAGAGTCAAGATGAGAGAAAACAGAATGAGTTGAGACCAAGGTGAGAGAAGAGAGAAGAGGCAGAGAGGCTTAGAAACTTGAGGCAGAGAGAGAGAGAGAGAGAGAAAGCAGACTTAATTTTAGAGCACGAAACAATGTGAGACAAGTACAAGACAAAAATGAGATAAGTCAAAAATAGAAACTGAGACATGCAAGACTAGGAAATGAAACAAAACTAGAAACTAGAAACAGAGAGGTACAGCAATATCAAGACTAGAGTACTTGATGCTACTCTACAACTTATATACTGGATGGTACGTAGGCTCTGGTGCTCAGGTCTGGGCCCCAGTGACGAGTTACAGCACCAAGGCTTGAGATGAAACCTGGAGATTGTGCAAGGTGGTAGTGGTGGTCAATGCATGTTGTGTGGTGCAAAGGAAGTTCCTCAAAGGAAGGCCTTGCTTTGGGAGCATGGAGGCATGAAATGATGGCGAGATGAGGAGGGAGGCATAGCATTGGACTGGCAGTGATGCATGATCGTGATGCATGATGGGCATCTTGGTGGTAGCCAAGGAAGGCTTTGGCACAGGCCAGGAGAAGTGCCAGGGATTGCTGGGGCTGGCACTGATATAGTAGCTGCAGTTGGGAGAAGCACCAAGGATAGCTGGGGCTGGCACTGGTATGGTGGCTGCAGACAGTGATGGCCAAGGAGTGCTAGGAGTGGTGGTGGTTGGTGGTGATGACAGGCAACAATGGCCAGGGGCTTTCAAGGTGGCTGGTTGGGTAGCGGTCCAGGCTTGAAATGTTGTGGAGGCTGGTTTGAGAAGGTTGGAGTCTCAGGGCCAGAGCTGAGTACCAATAATTAGTAGCAGGTTGTGACATTCCTCTCTGCTAGGTGATTAGTCATCATTGTATCATTGATTATCATTTCTAATATAACTTTAAATTCCTCTCTGCTAGTTTTGTGATTGAGCCACAACTCTTAGAAATTGCCCTTACAATGCCCCATGCTCCTTGATAGTACTCAATGTCTATGTGAACATTGTGCTTGCCACATAAGGAATAGTCCAGTGAACTGAGCCCCTATAATCAGTGGAACCTGATACTCAGGCCACAAGGAACCACTTCCATACCAGACCCTGGTCCTTATGCAAATGGACATGGACAAGGAGGAGCACTATGAGCACTAAAGGGAGGAAGTGCACTATGAGCCTACTATCATCCAGGGCTGAGTCAGCTCCAGATAGCAGAATAGTCGTATGCATGCACTGTGGTGCTAAACATGAAGGAAGAATATGTGCCTCAAATGCAGGCAGCCAAGGAGACAGAGATGTTTCTCCAACAGCTTGAAGCAGTGAGGCAGCGGATCCCCACTTTGGCAACATTTTTGCAAGACAATCTTGCAATTATAGTGATGGAAGGATTGCTGGACCAAATCAAGCTGATGAGGAACTAGCACATTACAGTGCTGAAACAGATTGACTATGCTGCAAAGCACAAATTGCCATTGTATAAGAGACTGGGTGTGGAGCCCAAGAGAGCTGAAGTGCAGCTATTGTGAGCAGTTGATGCTGCAAGGGTGGTAGTGCCCAGTGCAGCTAAACCAAAACCCATAGTAGTCCCAACACCCATGTCAAAGCCTCTGCAGCCTACAGCTGCATCACTTGCACCACTGCCAGTAACAATGCTGGTAGTACTTGGAAAACCCTTCTCCAATTTGTTGCTTGAGCAGTAAGATGAGGAGATAGTGGGGGCATCTGCAATGGGAAGCAGGTCAACAATGGCACCTAGTGCACCCATAGCCACATCAGTTGTAAAAGCATCAGCCTCCATCAGTTGGAGACTAGCATCATCCAATTACACCCTGGAAGTGGCAGCGCTTCAGAAGCAATTACAGGGGTAGAAACTGCCCCTAGATGTGTCCAAAATGGAAGTGGTGGATTTTTTGGTGAACATGCTGGAGCAGGTGGACCCCATGCAGCTTTTGTTCATAAAGGCTGCCATTTTTCTAGCCTTCTCTGCCTAATGTGCTATTGTCATATTGGCAACAAACCCACATATGCCTGCACAGTACAATGGGTTGGTGGCTGCAACTACAGCTAGGAAGGGTAAGCAGAGTGTGGTGTCCACACTTGATGATGAGAGTGATTGTAAGAGGACCACTACACTATATATAGAGCCAGTCACTGTCAGGTTCTGCTGACCTCGGGGGCTCAGTCTACTGGGCGAATCCACCTTGCGGCTATCCACCGTGTACAAACACAGAGCACCGGGGGTAGCGCGAGGCGTAGGAGACCGAAGCGGGGCAGGGAAGGGTGCGTGGGAGGGTGCCGGGAGTGCCGGTGGGCGAGACGAGTGCCGGGGAGAGGAAAGGACGAGTGCCGGGGGTTGGCGCGAGTCCCGGGGGTGCGAGAGAATGAGGCGAGCGAGCGCCGGGGGCGAGCGAGTCCCGGGGATCAAAGAAAAGTAGACGAGGGACTTAGCGAGTCCCGGGGATCGAAGCAAAGCTGGGGAAGTCGAATAGCCGAAAGGGGAAAGAGTTGAGATAAGATAGCGGGAGATGGAAATGATTAAGTCGAAAGGAAGAGAGCCGGGAACGTAGAGTCGAGAGAACTTAGAGTGGAAAAGAGAAGAGAAGAAAACGAGATTAGATTGGAGATACGAGGCGAGTCGAGACGGGAAAGATAGTCGAGACGAGACGA
>JAGGAQ010006140.1:0-33720 GCA_017657225.1 Termitomyces sp. T69sscA
CGGGGGAGTTGGCTGGGTAGCGGTCCGGGCCCGGGGCGGTTGTGGGGGTGGTTCTGGGAGTGCTGGAGTCCCGGGGCCAGGGCTGAGTCCCAGGGGTCGGTAGCGGGTTGTGACACTATCCTTATGTTCCATTTTGAGTTGGTTCATGTTAAAGGTACCTTCCATGGACCCAATGGACTATCTAGGCAACCCAGGCAGCCTGGCAATCCCAAACCAGACCTTAGTGATGACAATGAATTTAGTGACTGGATTGACAGACTACACAGATTCATACACCTAATTCAACTCCCCATCAAACTCTTAAGACCCAACACTCCAGCCAACACCCTTCTTCACCCCATTGTACCCTACACACCAACCCCATTCCCAACTATTGACACATTCTATACTGAGGATTTGAACACCTACACATAACAGCCATCAGTATGGATAGTAGAAGAACCCCAGCCATTACGTGAAGACAGCAGTAAACTCACCTATGACACAGTTCCCAGGAGTGCTAAGGCAGTCAAGGAAGACTGTTGCCTAGACTTGTTGCACCAATGGATGGACGACCTTAAACGCCCTCCTCAGCTAATAGACAATGAGTACAAATCCTTCATCCGCTACACTACCCACTTCTTCCTAAGCAACAATTGCCTTTGGCGCCAAAATAAAGATGGCGCCCACAAGCTGGTGGTCAAGAAGGATGGTTGCCTACAAATACTCCACGCTATGCACAACAAGCTAGGACACTGCAGTCTCTACATGACTAGGGCTACTTTGCTGGAAAGGTTTTGGTGGCCTCAAGCATGAGCAGATATTGCTTGGTACATTAAAATGTGTCATCTTTGCCAGGTACAGCAAATGTGCCAGTTCCTCATACTGCCTATGGTTGCCATGCCAGCCCATTTATTCAGCAAGATCTATATCAACACTATGCACATGTCCAAGTCAGGATGCTTCAAGTCTCCGTGATCATCATCGTTGCTAATCACATCCTTAATGGTGGACAAAAACACAAGTGCCAGTGCTCATCTAAGCATTGGCACATAAAAAGAGGTCCCTTGCCACATGGTCCTTTATTCCTACCCCTGGGGAATGTGGGCACTGTGCACCTAAGGCCTGAATTTGGGTCACTAATGGTAAGGGTTGTTTCTTTGACAGTAATGGTCCATACAATAGATCACGCTAGGACATCAAAAGGTTGGCCAAGGAGGAGGTCGTAAGCGGGTGAGCAGATGATATGGATTTGGAGGTGAGGTAAAAAGTTACATCTCCAATGGTGCAAGGTACATTCTTGGCAGCCCCAAAGACCTGTTGACGGTGCCATTGGTGCTTTGCATATTGAGTACTATGCTGGGGTCATATATCAGGCCAAGGTCGCTAGCGACTTCTGCCGCCATGGAGATGATCTGTGAACCACTGTCAACTACAGCCTCTACTTCTGTGCAATGGTTGATAGTCATCATTATTGAGCGTATGGCTTGGGAGTCGTGGACTACTGTTAATATGGCAGGGTCTTCATCAGTGTTGAGGGATTTTACATAGGTTTCTATGGGGTCAATAGAAGTGGCGTTAGTGACTTCAGCTGGGGTTAATGATACGGCGTTGGTGCTCAGCATAGGTGGGGTATCACTGGCAACTGCGAAGCCCAGCAATGCATTGTCCAATTCATCCACCTCCACTACTCCTGTGGCTACCTGGCACTTAGGGGTTACCACAGTCCTCATCTGGTTCCTGATGTCTGGTGCAATGCTGCACAGTTCCTCCACTGATAGCATGACTGCTGACTTCATAATGCATGCGAAGACCTGGTTGGATTTTTCAATGTCATATACTGGCGCAGTAGGTCAGTAAGCACCATCAGTTCGCTTGTCAGGGGCGCCAAAGTTTCGTTGTGCTGGGGGCTGATAGCGATTATTAAGTATAGAGTAGGGGTAAAGGGGTGGCAAGGACTTGGGAGCATTAGCAACAGTTGGCGTGTTGTCGGCAGAGACAGTGCTAGGAGGGGCTGAAGGGGGTTCTGGCACAGGTGGGGCAGGGTTATTGGCAATGGTTGCCATGGGTTTGTAGCCCTTCAACAGTTGCTTGGGCCTGGGCACCTCTACCCCGTCAAACACCTAGTTCTTGAGAGCGGTTAACTCCATCTCAAGAGCTGCAATACGACTTTCCTTTGATAAGCCTCACACCTCATGGATTAACTGCTGTTGGACATGTTGATCTGCATCAGGGTTGGCGTTGCCACTAAGGGTGCCTGTGGCAACATTGCCAGGATTGTGCTTATGCCATTCGTCGACTCTTTCTTGGTAGGACTTGAGCTCTAGATAGTTGAAGATACTGGCGCCAGTAGAGAGGACCACCTTGCTGTCTGTACCACACCTTACCCGACCTCAGCAGATGTATTGTTCTAAGGTGTTGCAACATCCTTTGCTCATGGTGTGGCCTAGTTCGCCACAAGAATGGCAAAGACTGTTAGCAGCGCTAGGAGTATGAGGGGTACTAAGCTGGGTATTAATCATGGTTTCAATATGTGTCATGGCTGACATGACAGCAGCGCTAATAGTGGCTTCCATGTCTTCTTTTTTGATGTAACTGTTGGTAGCAACTGTGTTGTTAGCGACCTGGAGCTGGGTTGTGACTGGTAAGATTCCCTTAGCGCGGGGTATGCCTAAACTTGTGTCAGTACCCTTCAGGTGCCAGTTACCTGCCTCATAAATGTCTTTGACATCGTAGGGATCTTCCAGGTGATGGGTTGGCTTGAGGATTTCCAGTTGCCTAGCGATCTTTGCCCAAAGTGAAGTTGGAATGCCTTGTTGGAATAAGCGTCTTTCCTCATTGGCGTGGATCTTGCCATGCTGGAGGAGCCATCAAGAGATCTTTTGGAATTTGCAGTAATACATCGAGAAGGTGCCAAGGGTGTATGCACTAAGGTCAAAATTGTCCTGAACCAGCTGGTGAAGCTTGTTTACCGTGTAGCGCATAGACTCCTCGGTGCCAGGGTACAAGCAAATCACTGCTTTCTTCCAGTTTTTGTAAGATATGGCAGTTGCTGCTTGGTTGCCAACGGGAGTGGTGGTGGCAGCAAACTTGGGAAGACCCGTCCAAGCTTCTGCTGTGTCGTATGTGACATATCTTGCTGCATATTCCTTCATCTGGGTGTGGTCGGTAATGCTGCAGTCCCTGAAGAGGTATTCTAACTCCTTGAAGTATTGGGTGAGTTCCCTTGGTTTTGATTCGTCCCACTTTGGCGCAGAGAAGTGGTTACAAGGTGGCATGCATTGTGTGGTAGGTTCCATGAGAGTCGGCAAGGGTAGTTGTATGGTTGGCATAGGGGATAGGGTAGTTGGTGTGTCTTTAGCGAATGGGGAAGGGATGCAGGAGTCGAATAACTGAGATAACGGGGTGAGTGGTGATGGTGGGGTGTAGGACTGTATGTTGGCAAGGGGTGAGTAGAGGGGGTTTTCAGGGCTAACTGTAAAGTTGATGTTGCATGGAAAGAGGTCTTTGATGTTGTCCACAGTAAGATCTGCATGCACTTAATGAATTTCTTCCAAAAGAGTCGTCGGCAGTAAGGCTCCTGGCAACTGTGGGGTGGATGGTGCTAAATGGACAGGGATGATGGCACCTTTGGATTGTTGTGCAAGGCAGCGCTGCCTCTGGAGGTGTGTCTCTGGTGGAAGTCTGCCCTAATCCCTTGTGGTGGGCTCCAAGTTGATGACACCCAAAATTGTACCAAGTGGTGTCTGAGTAGGCAGTTACAAGGCATGTAGTGTCGGGCTCGCTAGTTGAGGTCAGCCGGGCAGGGTTCCAGAAAACAGGTTAGTGGAGGGCAGCGGTAAGGAAGTAGTGAGGTGAGGCTTAGCATAGTTGCCAAGTGTGCAATGCCTGCCGCAGTTGCAAGGCATATAAATGACTAGTACACTGGCATACTTCCAGTGGCAAGACAAGGACACCATACAAAAGTGCTCTTGGCATAGAGTAAACTTAAAAGAGGCAGAATTGAGCTCTGAAGCCCAAACGTAAGAGATAATGGTGAAGGTAACTTGTTATTTGCAGGCTATAAGTACAGTATATATAGTAAAGTGTAAGCGAGGTTGCCATTGGCAACCCTTGAGTTGCCAACATGGGGAACTAGTTGTCAGGTTCCGCTGACCATGGGGGCTCAGTCTACTGGGCGAACACCTTACAGCTAATCACTGTGTACACAAACACAGAGCACCGGGAGGAGCGTGAGGCGTAGGAGACCAAAATGGGGTGGGGGCGGTGTGTGGGGGAGTGTTGGTAGTGCCAGTGGGTGAGACAAGTGCCGGGAAGGGTGAAGGACGAGTCCCGGGGGTTGGCGTGAGTCCCGGGGGTGCAAGAGAATGAGACGAGTGAGCGCCGGTGAGCGAGCAAGTCCCGGGGATCGAGAGATAATCAGATGTGGGGACTTAGCAAGTCCCGGGGATGGAAACAGAACCGGGGAAGTTGGATGACCAAAAGGGGAAAGAGTTGAGATAAGATAACGGGGGATGGAAATGATTAAGTCAAAGAGAGGAGCCGGGAACAGAGAGTCAAGAGAACTTAGAGTGGAAAAGAGAAAAGAGAACAACGAGAATAGATTAGAGGTACAAGATGAGTGGAGACGAGACAGAGAGACAAGACGAGACGAGTACGACGAGAAAAAGAAGCAAGTAAAAGTAATGAGACCAGGACACACGAGAAAACGAAACAGAGATGAAACACAACAGACAAGACAGGTTACGGTAATATCAAGACTAGAGTACTTACTTACTACTCTACGACTTATATACTACGCAGTATGTATGGCCCGGGGCTCAGGCCCGGGTTCCAGCAGCGGGTCATGGCGCCGGGGGTTGGGGTGAGACCCAGGGGTCACGTGGGGCAGGGTGAGATTAAGACATGTTGTGCGGCGCAGAGGTCTTGCACTGGAAGTGTAGAGACATGCGGTGGTGGGGTGGTGAGGAGGGAGTGGGAGCGGGGCGTGGCGTGCAGAGGTCGGCGGCAGTGATGCGTGATCATGATGTGTGATGAGGGTCTCGGCGTGGGCTGGGGGTGACGGGTGGTGCCAGCGCTGATGTGGTGTGATAGCCGAGACCTGGCGCTGATGTGGCGGTCACGGCGGTGATGGCCGGGAGATGCTGCGAGTGGCGGTGGCTGTGGTGATAATGGGTGGTGATGGGCGGTGATGGCCAGGGATGCCGCAGGTGGTGGTGGCTGGTGGCGTTGACGGGTGGTAATGGCCGGTGATGGCCGGGGGAGTTGGCCGGGTAGCGGTCCGGCCCTGGGGCAGTTGTGGGGGTGGTTTTGGGAGGGTTGGAGTCCCGGGGGTCGGTAGCGGGTCGTGACACTAGTAAGTAAATAGTAGACCACAATCTTTTATATAGAAAAATGTCCATCAGCTCTTAGCGGCACCTAACGGCACTAGTCAGGCTGTCTTGTCATGTCAAAAATGCCAAAAAGCAAGTATGGAATCACCAAAATGTCAATATTGTGAAATGATGGCTGTTACTAGGGAGCAGCAGCAACGCCGACAAAACCTCGGGGTCAAGAAAATAAAGTAAATAAATCGAAAAATAATGATGAAAAATATGCCAAAGGTATGTCTGGGGTTTGAACCTCAGCTTTTTGAGGGGGTGGCAGGTAATCCATAGGGTGTGCTAACCACTAATCCCTATGGCTGTGCCAGGAAAATTGTTAGTATGCCTTTTGCTACAACATGGGTCTTATCACCACCACCAACCAATTGTTCTTGTGCCCCAACAGTGACTCCTCCATTGATAAGACCCAGGTTGTGTCAAAAGGAGTATTGATATCTTCTCTGGCACAGGCTTGTGGACTAGTGCTTAGTGTGCCCTATAGTCTACCTGGCACCCACCTCAGGGACTAGTGTTTGAATCCCAGAACAAGCACTTATTGTATCCTACTATTATTTCTCTGATTATTCTACCTTATTTTTTTGACTGCTGAGGATTTACTGGTATTGCTACAGCACCCTGGCAACCAACATCATTTGATGATATTGACAGTTGGGTGATTTTATACCTACTTTTTTTGATATCTTGACATGACAGACAGCTTGATTGGTGCTGCTAGGCATTGCCAAGGTCTGTTTGATGTTTTCCCATATAAAACATTGTTGGATAGTGTTTACCTACCACGTTTGCTGCTTTGGCAACCCTTAGTCACCAATGGTGACTTTGCTTACCACTTACTATATATATTGTACTTATACACTGCAAATACCAAGTTACCTTCACACCCTATCTCTTACGCTTGGGCTTCAGAGCTCAATTAAGCTTATCTTAAGTCTACTCTATGCCAAGGTGCTGTCTTAGCACTTTGTTTTGCCACTGGGAGTACACCAGTGCTCTAGTCCTATTTCACACCTTGCAAGTACAGCAAGCCTCTAGCACTTGGCAGCTACACTAAGCACCAACCACACATTTACTTACCACTAATAACGCCCAAAATTGTACCAAGTGGTGTCAGAGTAGACAAACACAAGGTGAATAGCATTGGGCTTGCTAGTTAGGAGAACCAGGCAGGGTCCCAGAAGACAAGTTAGCAGAGAGCAGCAGTAAGGGAGTTGGAAGGTGGTGCTTAGCAGATTCACCAAGCGCTAGAGGCCCACCATAATCATGGAGCACATAGTATACTAGTACACTGGCATACTTCCAGTGGCAAAACAAAGCACTAACACTGGCGCTTTGGCATAGAGTAAGCTGAGGACAAACTAAATTGAGCTCTGAAGCCCAAGCATAAGAGATAGAGGGTGAAGGTAACTTGTTATTGGCAGAGTATAAGTACAGTATATATACTAAGTTGTAAGCAAAGTTGCCATTGGCGACCTTCAGTTGCTAAAGCGGCAATCTTGCTAAGTAAACAATAACCAACAATCTTTTATATAGAAAACTGTCCATCAGACCTTGGTGATGCCTAGCAGCACCAATCAAGCTGTCTGTAGTATCAAAATGTCAAAAAGTAGGTATAAAATCACCAATTGTCAGTGTCATTAGAATGATGGACAGTTGCTTGGGTGCAGCAGTAAGGTCAGTGAAACCACAGGGTCAAGAAAGTAAGGTAAAAGGATATTACATGATACTAGAAGTGCTTGTTCAGGGATTCAAACCCTACCCTTGGGAGGGCACCAGGTAGACCATAGGGTGCGCTGACCATTAGTCCACAAGCCTATGCCAGGAAATATGTCAGTACTCCTTATAACACAACCTGGGGCTTATCACCACTGCCCCTGCTAACTCATCTTCTGGGACCCTGCTCGGTTCTTCCTCACTTAGCAAGCCAAACACTAATCCCTTATGCCTAGTGACTGCCTACTCAGACACCACTTGGTACAATTTTGAGCATTATCACCACATCTGTAGCCACCACCAGCCATGGCCCTAAAACCATCATGTTGCGATGCCAGTGCCCCACCAACAGCATCTTCATCTGCACCATCCCTTGGTCCAGCTCAGCAGGGAAGTCAAAGAGCATTCTCTCAATACTCTTCTCAATTGATGCAAACACCCCAGAAGCATTGTCCAGCAGGAGGCAATGCTTGTGAACCCAGTCTAGAGAAAGGTCAGTTAGCAGTATAAAGTTAGATGGAATCCTGATGCATGCATTACTCTGCCCTGTCCTGCTGCTGCCTCATTCACCAACCAATCCTGCCACTGCTGCATTGACTCTGCCTCCTCACAAGCCACCCTCAACTTCTGCCCCAACCACTGGACCTGCTCCCCCACCAAAGCACTGACTACTCCTGCACTGGACCCTGCCCTTGCCTGGGCCTCTAGCTCTGCCACCTGCACCCACAATGTTGTCACCTCTACTTTGTGTTCCCTCACCACCACCAATGCCACATCCCACTCCTGCTGAGCAATGTCCTGGTCTGTCACTGCCACTCTCACCTCATCCTTTCCCCTTGCCATCTGCCTGAGCAACTCCTGCAAGTACCAACACAACTGCGTGTTCAATGCCACCAAACTCTCCTTGACTGTCTCCTCTGAAATGGCCTGCAGACATGCTGAAACCAGCAAAAAGATGTGGAGCTCCAGCAGACCCACCAGCAATGCATCACTCTAGGGCCTCTTGCTTGAACCTGCTTTTGGGGATGAAGACACCCACCACTTACCTTTGGCCACTGCCAATGGCCTCCACCTCCCACACGGTGGACTCATCCTGACGACCAAGGTTGATTCCCTCCTTGCTCTTGCTGGACTCCTTTCCAGACCCTAATTGACCCTCTCTGCCATCTATAAAACATGAAGCCCCCTCACCACCCACCATGGCACCTGCCACCCATGACTTGGGCCCACCCCCATTTGACTCAGCATACACTCCAATGGCCACCTCTGCTCAGCCAACATGCATGACACTCACCATAGCCACAACACCAAACACTTCTTGTGCTTGGACCAGCACCTCAAACCTTGTAAGCCATGCTGTGATAGGTGCAAAACAGACACTAACAACCCAATCAGACTTAGTGGATGAGCCAGCAGGAACCACTCACTGGGCCATGGTTACTCACTGGGCCATGGTTGCAACACCATGCCAAAGTCAGCAGATCCTGGGCACAACCAGCCACTGCCACAAACCACTCAGACTGGGCTGGTTGCTGGGACACCACAATCTCCAGGAGCACAAGTGATGGTCCCACTGTAGAGGAGGATAGCCCTGAGAAACATGGTCTGAGTAAGTAGGCCAGAGAGAAACAATTAATTCATGGCTGTGCCTTGCTTCTACCCTGCAACAAGCCCAATGATGCTCAAACAATGCCTGGCACTCTCTGTAGGCCGCTCAGGCACTGGCATTGCTCTCATCAGATGGAGGATGAGTAGGAGACAACAATAAGCATGAGGATGACATGAGAAAAGAATGGTTGAAATTTGGAGAAGTTTTTTCCCTCTTTTTATTTGTATATGAAGCTTCTTGATGGTCACCAGACTTTGACACCAGAAGCTGCACAGCAACCCCTAACTGCTGTGTGTCTCAAGGGCTCAATGCTGAAGGGGGAGTGATGTCATGACCTGCTACCAACCTTCAGTACTCAGCTCTGGCCTCTGGACTCCCACCTCTCTAAACCAGTCCCCACAATGTCCTGGGCTTAGACTGCTACCCAACCAACCACCAGCCTTTGGCCATCACCACTCATCACTGCCACCAGCCACTGCCACCCCTGGCACTCCTTGGCCATCACTGTCTGCAGCCACCACATCAAGGCCAGCCCTTGCTATCTTCGGCACGTCCTCAGCCACAGTAGCTACATCAGCACCTGCTCTAGCAACTCCTGGCACTTCCCATGGCCTTTGTCTCGTACTCTGAATCTATCTCTGCTTTATCTCCTTTCCTCCACCTGAAGTCTCAAAATTTCTTCTCCACTCTCTCGTCTCCTCCCTTTGTCTCAACTTGTTTTGGTTCCTCTTTCCTCTATCTTATCTTGACTTTTTCCTTTTTTGGCTTGCTTATATCTCCATGCCTCCCACCTTTGATCCTGGGACTTGCTAAGTCCCCGCACTCACCCCGGCCCTCTATTTGTCAGCCCTGGGACTCACTCATGCACTGGCGCTTGTTTATCCTCTTTCCTTGCATCCCTGAGACTTGCGCCTATCCCAATACTCATCTTCCACCCTCCTTCCCCATCCCTGGCACTTGCATCCCTGCCCCAGCATGACTGGTGATCCCTTGCTCAACCCTGCTTGTATCCCCAGCCCCGCCCTGGTCTCTTATGCCTTGCACTCTTGATAGTACCATTGCATTTGTAGACATCATGCTTGCCACGTAAAGATTTGCCCAGTCTTATTTTACCTTACTTTCTTGACTTTGAGGTTTCACCAACCTTACTGCTGCACCCTAGCAACTGTCATCATTCTGATGATGTTGACAGTTGGTGATTTCATACCTACTTTTTGACATCTTGACACAACAGAGAGCTTGATTGTCACCGCTAGGTGTCGCCAAGGTCTGATGGACATTTTCCTATATAAAAGATTGTTGGTCATTGTTTACTTACCAAGTCCACCACTTTGGCGACTGTCAGGTTCCGCTGACCTTGGGGGCTCAGTCTACTGGGCGAATCCACCTTACGGCTATTCACCGTGTACAAACACGGAGCACCGGGAGTAGCGCAAGGTGTAGGAGACCGAAGTGGGGCAGGGGAGGGTGCGTGGAAGTGTGCCGGGGGCGCCGGTGGGGGAGACGAGTGCCGGGGAGGGGGAAAGACGAGTGCCGGGGGTTGGCGCAAGTCCCGGGGGTGTAAGTGAGTGAGACAAGCGAGCGCTGGTGAGCGAGCGAGTCCCGGGGATCAAGAGAAAACTAGGCGTGGGGACTTAGTGAGTCCCGGGGATAGAAGCAGAGCTGGGGAAGTCAGATAACCAAAAGGGGAAAGAGACAAGATAAGATAGCGGGAGATGGAAGTGATTAAGTCGAAGAGGAGAGAGCCGGGAACAAAGAGTCGAGAGAACTTAGAGTAGAAAGGAGAAAAGAGGACAACGAGAATAGATTAAGAGTACGAGATGAGTTGAGACGAGACAGAGAGTCGAAATGAGACGAGTACGAGAAAAGAAGCAAGTAAAGTAATGAAACCGGGGCACGCGAGAGACAAAACAGAGACGAAACACAATAGACAAGATGGGGTTACGTTAATATCAAGACTAGAGTACCTACTTACTACTCTGTGCCTTATATACTACGTAGTACGTATGGGCCGGGGGTCAGGCCTGGGTTCCAGCAGCAGGTCGCGGCGCCGGGGCTTGGGATGAGACCTGGGGGTCGCGCGGGACAGGGCGAGGCTAAGACATGTTGCGTGGTGCGGAGGTCTCATACTGGAAGCGCAGAGACACGCAGTGGTGGTGCTGTGAGGAGGGAGCGGGAGCGGGGTGTGGTGAGCGGAGGTTGGCGGCAGTGATGCGCGATCATGATGCGTGATGGGGGGTCTCGGCGTAGGTCAGGGGTGATGGGTGGTGTCGGCGCTGATGTGGCGTGATAGCTGAGACCCGGCGCTGATGTGGTGGTCATGGCGGTGATGGCCAGGGGTGCTGCGAGTGGCGGTGGCTGTGGCGTTGATGGGCGGTGATGGGCGGTGATGGCCAGGGGAGTTGGCCGGGTAGCGGTCTGGGCCTGGGGCGGTTGTGGGGGTGGTTCTGGGAGTGCTGGAGTCCCGGGGGTCGGTAGCAGGTCGTGACAGCGACCTTTGGTTTCCAATGGTGACTTTGCTTACAACCCTAACCACACAGCTGCTCTCCAAGCCCATTCTGGTGTTCAACATTGATGGAACACCCAACTAAGCCAATGCCATCAGCTCCATTGTAGACCTAGTCCTCCACTATCAAACCCATGCCAAATGCACAGTTTTTGCAGTCACCAGCCTAAGCAAGCAAGACATGATCCTTGGCTTCACTTGGCTCTGACAGCACAACCCAGAAGTAGACTGGGCCTGGGGCAAGGTAATGATGAGCTGGTGCCCCTGGAAGTGCTCCACCTGTGCAACTAAAGTCAAGGAAGAGCGTCAGGCTGGAGCATCAGAGTGTGCAGCCATCCAGGCTTGCTGTGCAGGCCACCTCCTCTTTGGAGACTTCAACCTCTGTGACTCCCCACCCCTGGCATTCCCCCATAGAAAGGCCCTCTACAAGGATGACCAGAGCAGTGAAGGGGCCTTGAAGGAAGAGCTGAGAGGGGAGTTCTATGGCATCCATCACTCAGAGTTTCCAGATGAGGCAGTAGAAGTCGAGGACCAGATCTATGCAACCACCCTGCACCCACTGCTACTCATTGAGGAGATCTGGACCAGCCAGACCACCTCTCAGCGGTTGGCCCAGGCATTTGCCACCAACTCTCTGCTCTGGGCATTCTGGGATGTGGTGCAGCAGCACCTCCACAGCTTTGAAGTTGTGTTTTCTAAGGCCTCCTTTGACTTGCTTGTAGAGCACAAGCAGTGGGACCATGCCATTAAACTGATGCCAGACTCCAAACCCTACAGCTGTAAGGTCTAACTGTTAGCACCTAAGGAACATAACAAGCTCAATCCCTTCCTTCAGGAGAACCTGAACTCTGGTTGCATCTGCCCTTCTAAGTTGCCAATGGCCTCTCTGGTTTTCTTCATCAAAAAGAAAGATGGCTCACTCCAGCTGGTCCAGGACTACCAGATTCTTAATGCTATGATGGTGAAGAATTGCTACTCCCTCCCCCTCATCTCCAAGCTCATCAATAACCTCCAGGGGGTGTGGTACCTCACCAAACTGGATGTCTGGTGGGGTTACAACAATGTGCACATTCAGGAAGGAGGTGAGTGGAAGGCTGCCTTCTGGACCAACTGGGGGCTGTTTGAACCACTCATCATGTTCTTTGGACTCACCAACAGTCCAGCCACTTTCCAGACAATGATGAATGACATCTTCCAGGACCTCATCATGGAGGGTGTAGTGTGCATGTACCTTGACAAGATCCTCATCTACACCAAGACACTTGAGGAGCACCACTGGGTTATGCATGTTGCATTGGAATGCCTCCACCAGCACCAGTTCTACCTAAAACTGAAGAAGTGCAAGTTTGAGCAGACCTGGATCGAGTATTTTGGG
This sequence comes from Termitomyces sp. T69sscA, assembly GCA_017657225.1. NCBI lineage: Eukaryota > Fungi > Basidiomycota > Agaricomycetes > Agaricales > Lyophyllaceae > Termitomyces > Termitomyces sp. T69sscA. The sequence continues at coordinate 12,564 of JAGGAQ010006140.1, forward strand.
CTAATCATCTTGCATGGAGCCACAGAGATGGACAGTGAAGGTGGCAGGTGTGGCAGAGTCACCAGAGCCCAAGAACAAGAAAGAGGTGCAGGTCTTCCTAGGATTCACCAACTTCTACCAGAGGTTCATCCAGGACTTCTCCCATCATGCATGCCCTCTATTTGATCTCACTGCAAAGGACACTGCCTAGAGCTGGGGACCCTCAGAGCAGACTGCCTTTGATGCTCTCAAGTGAGCAGTCACTGTCACAACCTGCTACTGACCTCCAGCAATTAGCTCCAGCCCTGGGACTCCAACCTCTCCAAACTGACCTTCACGACTGTCTCAGGCCTGGACTGCTACCCAACCAGCCACCTCAGCAGCCCCTGGCCATCACCACCTGTCACCACCACCAGCCACTGCCACCTCTGGCACCCCTCAGCCATCACTGCTCACAACTGCCACATCAGTGCTGGCTCTGATTATTCTTGGCGCTTTTCCCAACTGCAGCACCACATCAGCACTGATGCTGGCAAACTTCAGTGCTCCTCCTGGCCTGTGCTGAAGCCTTCTCAGGTACCACTGAGACACACATCATGCATCATGACTATGCATCACTGTTGATCTGACCTCCACATGCCATGCCCTGCTTCTGCTCACCTGCTCACCTCCTTGCTGCTACATGTCTCTGCACTCCCAAAGCAAGACCTTCCATACTGCATGACATGTCTCAACCTCCACTGCTGCCTTGTGCAATCCCCAAGTCTCACCTCGAGCCTTGGTGCCACAACTTGTTACCAGGACCTGGACCTGAGCCTCAGGGCTTACCTACCATACAGTATATAAGTTGTAGAGTAGTAAGTAGTACTCTAGTACTTTAATTCCATCTCTGCTTTATTCTCTTCCACTTCATATCTCTAAGTTCCCCTGTTACCTGTCTCATCTCTTACCTCAGTCTTGACTCACCATGTCATTCCTGCCCCTTATCTTATCTTGGCTCTTTCCTCTTCTGGCTTGCTAGATCTCTGCATCTCTTGCCTCCAACCCTGGGACTTGCAAAGTCCCCACACTCACCCCAGCTTTCTATTTGTTAATCTCTGGGACTTGCTCATGCACTAGCGCTTGCTTGTCTCCTTTTCTTGCACCTCCAGGATTCACGCCTACTTTTGAGACTCATATTCCTCCCCTCACCGGCACTCACATGCCTGCTTGGCACTACTAGTGATCCCCCACTTGCATCCCTGGTCCCACTTTGGTCTTCTATGCCTCATGCTCTTGACAGTACATTGCGTCTGTGGACATTGTGCACACCAGGTAAGGAATTTGCCCAGTGGACTGAGCCCCCATGGTCAGCAGAACCTGACAGGCTTCATTACAAGCTCTGGCACTGTGACTTGTCACCAGGGCCCAGACTGTTAGGGACTTCCATTCAACTTCCATTTTTAGCACATGACAACACCTCAACCCACCTCCTATGCCACTCCTTGGGACCCTGAGGCTCGCTCTAGACCTTCAGAGATCTTCAGAGGTTGTTTCCTTTTTAGAAAAGCCCAAGAACTTTCTGCATTCCCTGTTCAAACATTATCCAAGGTTAAGGTTAGCTCCAGTCACCTGTACAGTTGTTTCCACACCTCCACTGCCTGCTGATGTGCTGCACTGAGCAGCAGGGAATCCTTAGACTTGTTCTCTTTGGATTTCCCTCTGCTAGGTGATTAGTTACTATTGTATCATTGATTATCATGCTTAATATAACTTTGGATTTCCCTCTGCTAGTTGTGTTATTGAGCTGCAACTCCTGGAGGTTGCCCTTACAGCAGAACAAGTCTCCTAACTCTGGTCCGGAAGCCTCCCATAGCCTGCTAGGACTCCCTAGGCCCCTATTTGTTGCTTCTCCACCAGGCTGAAATACCCACATAACTCTATGTCTCCACTTGCCAATCCAGGCACTCCTCCAAAAGCTCCAGCTCCTCAGGATGAGGCCCAGACTCGCCTGCTACACCTAGAGACACAGGTGCAACTGACCCAAGCTTCTTTCACCCACCACACAACCAAACTCTCCACCCTCCGCCAAACTACTGATAACATTTTCCAGTCCCTCCAAGCACTACTAAAGTGCCTACTCCCTCACACAACACCACCTCTGGTGGCAGAGCCCTCTCCAGCAGCCCCAGCAGTCCCAGCAGTAGCCTCAGTGCGGATACCATGTTCAGCGCTTCCAGACATGTACAATGGTGACTGCACCTCTGGGAGGCATTTCCTCCAGTCCTACCTCACCTACATTCACTGTAGCGGAGATGCCTTTGACTCTGATGCATTGAAGATAGCTTGGGTGCTGTCCTACATGAAGGCTGGGCAGGCCTCCACTTAAGTGCTGCATGTGCTCCAACGTTCTGGAGGTGTTGGAAGCTTTACAGACTGAGCCACCTTTGAGAAGGATTTCTAGGCAGAGTTTTTCCCAATCAATCCTGCCAAGTCTGCTGCACTAGCGCTGCACAACAGAGAACAGTATGGGCAGGGAAAGCGGACATTGGATGAGTACATTGACTCCTTTCAGGCATTGGTCAAGCAAGCAGCCTACCCAGATAGTCTGCAACTGTGTCTCACATTCCAGGATGGCCTGCACCCTGCCTTAATGGAGCATATCAACAACCTTGCTGAGGGCCACCTGGATGACAAACAGATTGCCTCCTGGTACAAGGTGGCCTGGGACCAATGGCAGTTTATGGAGATCTGGTGGGAGCTACACTGGGCACTAACATCACCCTGCACCACTACTGAGTCAGCAATGCAAAAAGCTTAGGCACTTTGCATGGGCTGGGCTTGGAGGTGTGCTACCTATCTACTGTGGAGCAAGAAAAGCTCCTCCTGCAACTGCTGGCCACAAAGGATGCCACCAGAGCACTGTCACCAGATGAACCAGCACCAGAGTTGGCCCTGGAGGAGAGTGGTGCATGCACCCCCTCCCAGGCCTGTAGGAGGATTTTTAGTCAAGTGACAGATGAGGTGTACACTTCCGTTGCCAAGTACTAACAGGTCCACATGTCTGTCATTGGAAAATAGGAATACACACCCCAATGCCAGTTGTTTTAAGACAGAAGAACTTTTCTTATCATACTCGCCTCGTATTGTCTCCTTGCCTTGTCTCTACTCGTCTCATCCTCTAATCTATTCTATCTTGCTCTTCTCCTCCCTTTCTACTCTAAGTTCTCTTGGCTCTTCTGTCTCCAACTCCTCATCTCAACTTAATCTGTTCCTTCTCCCTTTATCTTATCTTGACCCTTTCCCCTTTTGGCCCACTTAGTTTCCACGTCTCTGTTTCCATCCCCAGGACTTGCTAAGTCCCCATGCCCATTACCTCTTTGGACCCCAGGACTCGCTCGTGCACCGGCGCTCACTTGTTCCACCCTCTTGTACCCCTGGGACTTGCGCCTACCCCTGGCACTCATCCTCCACCCTCCCTGGCACTCACCCACTCGCCAGCGCTACTGGCACTCCTCTACATACCGCTCCCACCCCACTTTGGTCTCCTACGCCTTGCGCCCTACTGGTGCTCTGCGTCTGTGGACACAGTGATCACCATGTAAGGTATTTACCCAGTGGACTGAGCCCCCATAGTCAGCGGAACCTGACACCATCTCTGGGTCCTGAGCCACCCTCCTCTGCACCAGTCAAGCCCCGTCAGCATGGTCTCCCCATCTGGAAACACCAGCTGCCCTGGCAATATATGGTAGCCTCCACTCCCTCAGCAAACTTGCTGCACCTCAATGTGGAGATTGAGACCACGGACATGCAACAGGCCCAGTGGGTCAAAGCTCTTCTGGATAGCAAAGCAACAGGACTGTTTTTGGACACGGAGTTTGTGAAATGCCATGGCCTAACCATACAGCTGCTCTAATGTGCAACATTGATGGAACTCCCAACAAAGCCAGTGCCATCAGCTCTGGTAGACCTAGTCCTCTGCTATTAGACTCATGCCAAATGTGCAGTCTTTGCAGTCATCAGCTTAGGCAAGCAAGATATGATCCTTGGCTTCACTTGGCTCTGGGAGCACAACCCAGAAGTAGACTGGGCCTGGAGCAAGGTAACAATGAGCTGGTGCCCTCAAAGGTGCTCCACCTATGCAACTGAGGTCAAGGAAGAGCACTGAGCTAGTGTGCAACCATGCAGGCCACCTCCTCTTTCCTTTGCAGACCTTGACCTCCTAGACTCCCCACTCCTGGCATTCTCCTGTAGAGAGGCTCTCTACAAGGATGACCAGAGTAGCAGCAAGGCCCTGGAGGAAGAGCTGAGAGGGGAGTTCCATGGCATCCATCACTCAGAGTTTCCAGATGAGGCAGTAGAAGTCGGGGACCAGATCTATGCAACCACCCTGCACCCACTGCTATCCATTAAAGAAATCAGGGCCAGCCAGACCACTTCTCAGCAGTTGGCTCAGGCATTTGCCACCAACTCTCTGCTCTGGGCATTCTAGGATGTGGTATCCCAGTACCCATAGCTTTGAGAATGTGTTTTCTAAGACCTCCTTTGGCTCGCTCCTGGAGTGCAAGAAGTGAGACCATGCCATTGAACTGATGCCTGACAGGCCTGGTGGTCTCTGTACTGAGCCAACTTTGACTTCTTGTTGCACCACAAGCCTGGCCAGAGTATGGAAAAACCTGATGTGCTGTTCTGGAGAGCAGATCACAGCACCGGTGGAGACAACAACAGCAACATTGTGCTTCTTCACCCCAGTTGTTTGCCATCCAGGCCATAGAGAGCTTAGCGGTCCAGGAAGCAAAGGTTATTATCCTCTAGGACATTTGGTGTGGAAACCAGGATGGCCACCATGAGGATGTTGTTGCTCAAGCGGCCATAGCTCTGAAGTTGGGACCCACCATGGAAGCCAGGTCAGTCTGCATGAATGAATGGGACCTCTAGAATGGGCTCCTGACCTTCCACCACAACTCCTATATCACCAGACATCCTGGCCAATGGAAGATGTTGGAGCTAGTGTTTTGGAACAACTGGTGGCTCCAGATGTCTCAGTACATTGGATCCTACACTAGCATGTGTGACATTTGCCTCCAGACCAAGCCTCAGTGCCGCCTTCCCACCAAGCAACTCCACCCACTACCAGTCCCATCAGAATGATGAAGCATAGCCTCTATGCAGCTACAATGCCATCATGGTAGTGGTGGACCTTTGTAGCAAACAAGCACACTTCATCCCCACTCACACCACCTATGGGCACTGCAAACCTGTACCAGAAAAATGTCTGGAAGCTCCATGGCCTCTCAGATGCCTACATGTGTTCATAGCGGAGTTCACCTGGGAACTCTATCAACTTCTCAATGTGAAGCTCCACACCTCCACTGCTTACTATCCAAAGTCCAACAGCCAGACAGAATGCATGAACCAGGAGCTTGAGCAGTACCTTTGCCTGTTCTGCAATGAGTGGCAGGACAACTGGGATGAGCTGCTTTCAGATGCCGAGTTTCAGTACAATAACCATGTTCATGCAGCCACTAAGGTGTCACCCTTCTTCCTGGACACTGGACACCACCTGTGCATGGGCTTCAAGCCCTGGGCCTGGTCCTTGGAGAACCCTGAGCACCCTTGGCCTCAGTGCACACCAGCACTGCTTTCCTTGCTTCAGGCCAGTACTATGCCCAACCTGCCTCTGCCAGCCATGACCCCCTGCAGCGCCCCCTATCCACACTCCTCTCTCCTCTCTGGGGCACCAGCAATGGGTCAAGGCCTATGTCTAACAGTGTGACAAGATCCTATGCTCCCTCTGCATATTGCCAGCAGAGTTTACTAAGCTTATGTGTGCTCTCCTTGTCAGCTTAGGACATCATGACATCTCTGGGACCTTGCAGCAATGAGCCAATCACCTCTTCAGAGTCCATGAACTCTACCAACATGGAGCCATCCTCAAGAATGTGGTGGACAAAATCTATACAAGCCCAAACCCCCAGTGTTTCAAGGACCTCATGAACTCCACACACTTGTTTTATGTGCAGTGCAAAGAACTGATTGAGCCCCAGGACCCTGTTGCCACCTGAGTAATCTGCTAAAAGGAGAACTCAATGCAGCATCTAACATTCTAAAAGCTGTCAATCCCACCAGAGGATTTTACAAGCAGCCTGCAGCCTACACCATCGGCCTCTCAGTGTGCTCCTATGCCAACTCAGTCTCCAGCGCCTTCCAGACTTGGGGCCAGCCAGTCAAAACTAAGCCTTGTCCTAATGCCGCTTTCTAGCGTTCATTCCCACCTTCTTCTACATCAACAAACCTAGGAATCCTGGCAGTGGATTGGCCTCTCCTGATGGAGTTCCCACCCCAGACTTTCAATGTGATTGTCCACCCCACTTTGACTTGCACAATCCCTGCAGTAACACACCCCCTCTCTGTGAACCTCAAAACAACCCTCCACTCTTTGCCAATGCAAGCCCCAGTGCACATCAACCTCCTCCAAGGGCCACAACAACCCCTTGCACCCCTGGGCCCACCTGGTTGCCCTGTTGATGCCAATATGAGTCTGCCACTCCCCAGAGGACCACCACCTCTCTGCTAGTCTCAGGGACCCACCCCAGAGAACAATGGGCCACCTCCAGGTGGTGGGCATCCCAACGGCAGACCCTTTGGTAGCTGAGGCTCCACAATGAATGCCTTCTTCCCACAGCATGGTGGAGAAAACAACTACTATTACTACTACAATGCAGCACCTCCACCCCATAATCAAAGCTCACAGGACAACATTCACAATGTGCTGACCTGCAAAGGCAAGCTTGATATACACATACAAAAGCTGGAACCCTTCTACAGCTGCAACCCCTACAAATGGAGAGTTTTCCTTATACAGTGTCTTACCATGTTTCAAGCTAAGCCCCTCACATTCTAACTTGAGAGCTCATGTGTTGCATTCACTGCCTTGTATCTACAGGGCATTGCCTTTGACCACTACATGGCATTGCTCTGGTTTGACCTCAACAGCCTAGTATTATTGAACCTCTTCAATCTCTGGATGCAAAACAACAAACAGTTCACCACCTTCATTGTGTCCCTTTGAGAAAGAGGCCTACAAGACCAATTGGAACTACAACACCCTGTGGTTTGCTCTTCATCATGCCCTCCCTCAACACATCAAGGGTGTCTTCCGCCTTGCCCTCAAGCAGCCCAACTATGATGGTTACAAGGCTCTCATCACTCAGATCAACCAACAGTATTAAAAGGACTGCAGCAAGTACTCAGAATCCTGAGTGCCTTGGAACTCCTTCAAGAACTCCAATTGGCAGACCAGGGCTACTGCAAGGCAACTGGACCTCTAGCGCTGCACCACCTACCAATCCTGCCACATGACCACCTCTTGGACAAGGACCTGCCAATGCTAGTTAACCTCCAGGCCCCCACCCTCCTGCACAACTCAATGCTGCTGACATCCACAAAGCTCCAGACCCCTACCAAACTGACAACAGCATGCTCCAGGATCCTCACAACACTCTGGATGGCAAGGAGGCCCTGTGCATGAGTAAGCTTAGGAACTGGCTTTGGATTGATGTGCTGGAGGAGACACAGAAGTGGTGATGGTGTGAGGGAGCATGCATCTTGTGTGGTGAGCAAGGTCATTTCATCAACAAGTGCTCTAAATGCCAGGCTGTGAGATGAGCCATCTGGACTATTGACAGTGAAGATTGCAACTCTTAGTTAACAGAAAATGATCCAGCAGTTTAGATCCCAAAGACACACTAGATTGTAGAGTGAACTTTGATGTCTCCTCAGCTTCAGCTACACACCTCCACACTACAGCTTTATCTCTGAACACCCTCTCAGCTCACCTCCCCTCCCAATTCTCTCAGACTCTACTTCTCTGCACCACCCTCCCCTCCTCCTTTGCTCCTGTCAATACCCTGGTCAACAGCAGTGCTATCAACAACTTAATCAACAAATCTCTGGCAAAGCTTTCTGCAATGCCTGTCAGGTTCCGCTGGCCATGGGGCTCAGTCTACTGGGCGAACACCTTACATGATGATCACCATGTACACAAACACAGAGCACCGGGAGGAGCGCGAGGCGTAGGAGACCAAAGTGGGGTGGGGGCGGTGTGTGGGGGAGCGCCGGTAGCGCCAGCAAGTGAGACGAGTGCCGGGGAGGGTGGAGAACGAGTGCCGGGGGTTGGCGCGAGTCCTGGGGGTGCAAGAGGATGAGACGAGCGAGCACCAGTGGGCGAGCGAGTCTCAGGGATCGAGAGATAGTCAGACCCGGGGACTTGGCGAGTCCCGGGGATGGAAACAGAACTGGGGAAGTTGGATGACCAAAGGGGGAAAGAGTTGAGATAAGATAACAGGAGATGGAGACGATTAAGTTGAAGAGAGGAGCCAGGAACGGAGAGTCAAGAGAACTTAGATTGGGAAAGAGAAAGGAGAACAACGAGAATGGATTGGAAGTACAAGACGAGTGGAGACAAGACAGATAGACGAAACAAGACGAGTATGATGAGAAAAGAAGCAAGTAAAAGTAATGAGACCGGGACGTGCGAGAAAACAAAACAGAGACAAAACACAACAGACAAGACGGGTTATGGTAATATCAAGACTAGAGTACCTACTTACTACTCTACGACTTATATACTACGCAGTACATATGGCCCAGGGCTCAGGCCCAGGTTCCAGCAGTGGGTCGCGGCGCCAGGGCTTGGAGTGAGACCAGGGGGCCGTGCAGGGCAAGATTAAGACATGTTGCGCGGCGCGGAGGTCTCGCACTGGAAGCGCAGAGACCCACAGTGGTGGGGCAGTGAGGAGGGAGCGGGAGCAGGGTGTGGCGTGCAGAGGTCGGCGGCAGTGATGCACGATCATGATGCGTGATGGGGGGTCTTGGCGCGGGTCGGGGGTGACGGGTGGTGCCGGCGCTGATGTGATGTGATAGCCGAGACCTGGCGCTGATGTGGCGGTCACGGCAGTGATGGCTGGGGGGTGCTGCGAGTGGCGGTGGCTGTAGCGTTGACGGGTGGTGATGGCCGGTGATGGCCGGAGGAGTTGGCCGGGTAGCGGTCTGGGCCCGGGGCGATCGTGGGGGTGGTTTTGGGGAGTTGGAGTCCCGAGGCCGGGGCTGAGTCCCGGAGGTTGGTAGCGGATTGTGACACTATCAGAGGTAGAGACAACAGTGGGGAGAGGGAGGTGAACTCTCCCACTGAGCCAAAGACACTTTGTCGACACATCACAATCAAGGAAGAGGAACATGAGGACCACATTCCCGGTGAGGCAGGTACTCCACAAAGTGTCATAAAGTGTTGTGAAATGAGTCCACCTAGTGGACAACTGGAGTGATTGTGTTAACTATCAATGCATCTGCAATCAGGATTTCCAGGATAGAGGCAAGTTGTTAATAGACAACCAAGGTGTGGTGTTTGAAGGGCATGGGGGTGTGACACCTGTAGATGATATGAGGTGGCAATTCACTGCAAGGACTGGGGAACTGGATATATATCTGGAGACTGGAAATGGTGAGGAAGGTCCATACAGGGACCAGGGACAGGATCATAGCAATAACAATGGGAACAAAAGAGATCATCAATACAATCCTAGGCTGCCCGTACGGAGACCGGGGATGGGATCATAGCAATAACAATGGGAACAAAAGAGATCATTGATATGAGGCATAAATAAGCCTTAGGCCTCACCACTTAATCATCCTAAATGCAGGACAGAGCAGCCTCATTACCAGGGAATTAGGGTGTGGTCACTGCCCTCACCTCATGATTTGTGTGCAAGCACACATGGGATGAATGAAGTGGTCAAGATCCATATAGATCATATGCACAACCACCTGAACTGTTTAGTTGATGACTTGCTCAGAGTCAGGTTCAAGTTTCCTGACAGGGTCAAGCCCCATTGATTGGAGGGCAAGCATATTTGAGCCTATGCTGGGGGACATAAGTTCTCCCAGTTGGAAGACTGGGCCATGGATGTGTGTTATCACTTAGCAGCGTGTGACTATGGAGGAGACAAGATGGACCAGGAGCAGTTCAATGAAGGAGAAGTGCAGAACTGGTTCCACCAAGATGTTCTACATACAAACAGAGATAAGCACAACTGGACCTTCAAGGAGGTCCTGATAGGACTGTATAACTGCTTTGTGAATGCAGCAACTATGCAAGAGGCTTGTGAAGCCTTTAGGACGGTGGTGTACAATGCTCAAACAGGCATCCAGACCTTTTATGACAAGCTGGTGGGCCACACGCAGAATATGGCCATATACCCAGATGAGTTTACCATCCAGGAGACATTCCTTGATGGAATACCAGCTGAGATGTGTCATGCACTCATACATGATGATAATTTGCCACCTGAGGTCAACACTGTGACTGAACATCTGGCGTATGCAATATGCTATGAGCAGTTGGCACAGACTGCAACACATTATGATCAGCGCAGTTCTTGGCATGCTCAGAGCCCTTGCCAATCTGTAAAGGTAGGGACTTTCTTGGCAAAATGTTCTGAAATGGAACACAATTGCAATCCGCAGTTTGTGGTACAGCAGACTATGCCAACAGGCAATAGACCTGGACCAGGGCTGACTGGTAATGTACCAGTGGTGAAGGCTGCACAGTATGGGCCAGGAGTAGGACAAGTGAGACAACAGGTGATGTGGGATGGGCCACCAAGAGGGGGCCCTCTCAAAGTTGCCCAGGGCAAAGCAGACCAGAAACTGGGTGGTGTAGCATCTTGATGCTACAACTGTGGCACAGTAGGTCACTACTTGAGAGAGTGTAAGGCACTGAGAGTGCAAGTATGAGCGGCTCACATGGCTGCAGTAGGAAGTGATGTGGAAAGCAGAACAGAGGAGCTAGGAGAACTAGCCAGCAACGAAGAGGCTCTGCAAGAGGCAGAGGAGCAATCAGTTGTTAATGACGCTGAGAGTGTCCAGATTGATGGAGACAGGTACGTTGCTGTGGACATGTATAACAATGACTATTACACTTGTGATGACAAGGAAGAGCATATGTTTGCTTTAATGGAGCATCAGGAGGACAGGCACATCCGTATGCAATTCATGACTCTGCAAAAGGCAGCTGATAAGCTGCAACAACCACAGTATACTTCTCAAGAGAAGGAGTGGTTGATAACCTATGTTGAGGTTAATGGGCACCCAGCATGGACACTGTGGGAGTCTGGGAGTACCACTATGGGCTTTATGCCCCAGTTTGTGCATGTGAATGCTATATGTGTTCATGAGCTTATGGAGCCGGTAATGCTCCAGCTGGGAACTGTGGGAAGCCACGCTGTCACGACCCGCTACCAACCCCCGGGACTCAGCCCCGGCCCCAGGACTCCAGCACTCCCAGAACCACCCCCACAACCGCCCTGGGCCCGGACCGCTACCTGGCCAACTCCCCCGGCCATCACCGGCCATCACCGGCTGTCAACGCCACAGCCACCGCCACTCGCGGCACTCCTGGCCATCACCGCCGTGACCGCTACATCAGTGCCAGGTCTCGGCTATCACACCACATCAGCGCCGGCACCACCCGTCACCCTCGACCCACGCCGAGACCCCCCATCACGCATCATGATCGTGCATCACTGCCGCCGACCTCTGCTCGCCACGCCCCGCTCCCGCTCCCCCCTCACAGTACCACCACCGCGTGTCTCTGCGCTCCCACTGCGAGACCTCCGCGCGACATGTCTTGGCCTCGCCCCGTCCCGCGCGGCCCCCGGGTCTCATCCCAAGCCCCGGCGCCGCGACCCGCTGCTGGAACCCGGGCCTGACCCCCGGCCCATACATACTACGTAGTATATAAGGCGCAGAGTAGTAAGTAGGTACTCTAGTCTTGATATTAACGTAACCCTGTCTTGTCTATTGTGTTTCGTCTCTGTTTCATCTCTCGCGTGCCCCGGTTTCATTACTTTACTTGCTTCTTTTCTCGTACTCATCTCGTTTTGACTCTCTGTCTCGTCTCCACTCGCCTCATAACTCTAATCTATTCTCGTTGTCCTCTTTTCTCTCTTCTACTCTAAGTTCTCTCAATTCTTTGTTCCCGGCTCTCCTCACTTCGACTTAATCACTTCCATCTCCCGCTATCTTATCTCGACTCTTTCCCCTTTTGGTTATCCGACTTTCCCAGCTCTGCTTCTATCCTCGGGACTCGCTAAGTCCCCTCGTCTGCTTTTCTCTTGACCCCCGGGACTCGCTCGCTCACCGGCACCCGCTCGTCTCGCTCTCTCGCACCCCCGGGACTCGCGCCAACCCCCGGGACTCGTCCCTCCCCCTCCCCGGCACTCGTCTCACCCACTGGCACCCCTGGCACACTTCCACGCACCCTCCCCCGCCCCGCTTCAGTCTCCTACGCCTTGCGCTCATCCCGGTGTTCTGTGTTTGCACACGGTGAATAGCCGTAAGGTGGATTCGCCCAGTAGACTGAGCCCCCAAGGTCAGCGGAACCTGACACACGCCATTGTTCAGTTTGGCATGGAGGTGAAGATTAAAACATTGGGATTGCCTACTAGGGAATACGTGGACATAGTGAAGTTATGATATGATTATTGGCCCACCAATTATGCATAAAAACAAAGTCAGTCTCGACTTTGTAAACAATGAGGTTGTAGTCAACAGGGTGCTGTTAAGGGCTGAGAAATTTGTCCTAGCAGACATGGATGGCCATCTACAACAGTATAGGGCCACGGAGAAACTCCAAGGTCACCGGAATGTGGCAGTGGAGGATGAGGGCAAGATTCTGGCCCCAGTGGTCAGCCTACCAGCAAGCTTGCCAGCAATACTGATGACAGAGCAAGAATTTCAAGGAACTCTGGAAAGAGGGGATACAGTAGACCACCAGCCAAAAGTGGCTGGCAGAATGGATACAGTAGACCACCAAGTAGCTGGCAGATAGGTGGTGAAGAAGACTCATGCAGAATAAGTAACTCAGACCTTACCGGAGTGCCAACCGATAAGCTGATGTCACAAAAGCTAAGTATAGGTCAAAAATTGATTTGATGGATGCTTATGAGCAGGTATGCATATGCATACAAGATATCCCAAAAATGGTGTTTGCATCCCTGATGGGAACCTTCATCAGCAATATTATGCAAATTGGCGATTGTAATGTGCCAGTGACGTTCCAGAGGCTAATGACGTCCATATTTTGGGACATCATTGAGAAGTTTATGCATGTCTATCTAGATGATATCTTTATCTTTTCTGACTCCATAGAGGAGCATGAGCAGCACTTACATGTCATATTCAAATGACTGCGTGAGGCAAGCTCTATATCTCAAATGGAAGAAGTGTGAGCTATACACACCCAGTATTGATTGCTTAGGGCATATCATAGATGCTCAGAGTATTCACCCAGATTTGGATAAACTCCATCGTATTCAAGAGTGGCGGATGCCATGTAATTACAATGATATCCAATGTTTTGTTGAACCAGTAAACTACATTGGTAACTTCTTACCAGATGTTAGAGCGTACACTGGCCCTCTCATGGCCATGACCCAGAATGGGTCCCCCTTTCATTGGTGACCACTACATCAGTAGTGCTTCAAAATGGTCAAACAGATCTGTGCAAAAATGCCAATTATCTGGCCAATTGACCTGTGTCTTGACAAGCCTATATGGCTTTTGTGACGCGTCAAAAATGGGTGCGGGGGCCATGTTCAGCCAAGGAAAGACCTGGCAAACCTGCAGACCTGCAGGATTCATGTCATGCAATTTCACCACCATGCAGCAAAATTATGCAGTTCACAAGTTGGAGACACTCGCAATCATAGAAGCCCTCCTCCTTAAATGGGAGGATAAATTGATGGGGTATAAGATCCATATTATTATGGATCATAAGGCATTAGAGTTCTTCAAAACTCAAGTACACCTATTGCTGTGACAGCGGCAATGGATCAACTATATGTTGCAATATCAGTATGACATAACTTATGTCAAAGGGGAGCTGAATAAGGTTGCAGACTGTCTGTTACAATACTTTGAAAGTGATACATGCAAGGATGTGCATGACGTCCATGATTTTGTCCAAGTGGACAAGAGAATTGATTCCAACGGTGAGGATTTGCCCTTGCATAGGTTCCAGAAAATAGTGGAACACCACATTGAAATTTGAGTGATGCAGGCTCATGAAGTGCGCCATAGCAAACAGCTCAAGGAGCAGGTAGAAGCTTGATATCTGGAAGCTCGTAGCCTCATGAGCTCAACAATGGCTACATGCCATCGATGATCAAGGAACTTTGTATGGACAAAGTGATCCATTGGGGAATCAAGGATTCTGCGCAAAACACGCTGATGAACTTGGCAAGTGCCCACAATGCAATTATCAAGGTGCGCATTTTCCAGATGTGCCATACTGATAATTGCCAAAGTGATGAACTGGCAATCGGACAGAGTGATCTGGTGTATGTGTCCACCAAGAACTTGAATTTGCCCAAGGGGCAGGCATCTAAGTTGTGCCCAAAGTGGGTAGGACTGTATAAGGTCCTGGAGGCTGAGCCTACTACATCTAACTATGTGCTGGAATTGCCTACAGCACTGCAGGCATGGTGCATTGTGCCCAAGTTTCATGTGTTGCTGCTGTGACCATAACTGGCAAATGATGACATGCTGTGTAGATGCAATTGGGGCACCTTGAATTCGAGGTGAGATGGAGTTTGGGGGATACCACATGAGAACTCCTTGAGAATTGTAAATCACTCACAGCGATGGATTGGTATCTAGAATTACAGGGCATTAAACACCCTCATCACTTCATGCGACACATGTAGGCGAGGTGAGGCCATGATGTGGCCAAGCCCAAATAGTGGCCATATGTGGAGGCCAGGTGACCCTGGCAACAGCTGATGCCATGTGCTGTGTGGCTGAAACTTTGTAGTTGTTTGTCCATAGAGCAGACTTTGGAGATTTTTTGCTGCCCATGTCCCTTGTCCCTGACACATAGCATATGTGTGTACTTGACTGAGAATGGCCTCTTGAGGCCCATACAAGCCTGGACAGAGCTCGCAGAGCTCTGGAAGGGAGGTGAGACCCATACAGAGTCAACCCACACATGCAACAGCAATGAGTACACAAGCATTTCCCCAAAATGTGGTGATGGCCTACCCAGGCCGTGACAAGCTGTTTCTATATGAGACACCCCTCCATTCCCAAATGAAGGTGGATGAGGAGGAAGGGCACTATGAGCGCCAATTTGTGGATGTGTGCCAGGAGCGCTACTACCAGCTGGTACCAAGCTGGTGACAACATATGTGTGTGCTGTGGCACTGGCCATAATGAGGGAAGTTGCGCCCCAAGCGCAATATGAGATGGGCACCAAAGTGCTGCTTCAGCACCTGGAAGCAGCGGGACCAGTGCCCCTTACAGCATTGTTTCTGCAAGACAATCTTGCAGTCATGGTGATGGAAGGTTTGCTTGATCAAATCGAGCTGATGCAGAGGCAGCATGTTTTGGCACTTGAACAAATTGACCCTGCCACAAAGCGCAAACTGTCATCCCCTAAGGAGACGGTCAGCAAACCCAAGCGGGCCCAGCAGCAGCTACCATGAACAGTAGACGTGGTAAGGGCAGGAGTGCCCACCACAAGTAGGGTGGTGCTGCAGGTGGCCCCATCCATAGACAGGCCTGCAAGGCCTACAGCTGCCTCCACAGGTCCAGTGTTGCCAGCAGAAATGCCTGTGTGGTCTACAGCCACCCCTACTGGGCAATCAACATCAGTGAATATGCCTGCGTGGCCTGTTGCTGCCTCAGCAGGGCAGTTGACAGTTATCACCCTGGCTCCTGTGGCCTTGATGGTGCCAAAAGCACCAGGGGTGCAAAAGGTGATGTTAGGTTCTGCTGACCATGGGGGCTCAATCCACTGGGTGAGTACCTTACATGGTAATCACTGTGTCCACAGACACAGAGTACCAGTAGAGGCGCAAGGTGTAGGAGACCGAAGTGGGGCAGGAGAGGTGCATAGGGAAGTGCCAGTGATGCTGGAAGAGGGGGCAAGTGCTGGGGTTGGTGGAGGACAAGTGCTGGGGGGTAGTCGGGAGTCCCAGAGATACAGGAGGGTGGAGCGAGTGAGTGCTGGTGCTCAAGCAAGTCCTGGGGTTCAATGAGATGACGAGTGCAGGGACTTGGCGACGGATGGAAATGGAGGAGCAGAGATTAAGTGAGCCAAAAGGGGAAAGAGTCAAGATAAGATAAGGGGAAGGAAAACAGAACAAGTCGAGACTGGAGACCAGAGATAGAAAAGATGAGAGAACTTAGGATTGACAGAGAGATGAGGAGTAAAGCAGAGTGCAATTAGAGTAGGAAATGAATAGGAGTGACAAAAGGAGCAGATATGAGGCGAGTACAGTAAGAAATGAAGCAAAGTGAAAATAAAGAGACCAGAACATGTGAGAATACAAGACAGAGATGAACACAACAAAACGATATGGAAGTTACGGTAATATCAAGACTAGAGTACTCCTTACTACTCTACAACTTATATACTGTGCAGTAGGTAGGCCCCAGGGCTCAGGCCTGAGTTCCAGCAGCTGCAGCACTAGGGCTTGAGGTGAGACCCAGAGATCGTGTGGGATGGGGTGGAGGTTGAGACATGTCATGCAGCGCAGAGGTCTTGCACTGGGAACGCAGAGACACGTGGCAGCAAGGCAGTGAGGAGGGGAGCAGGAGTGAGGCATGGCATGCAGGGATCAGGTCTGTGGTGATGCGTGATTGAGATGTGTAATGGGGGTCTCAGCATGGGCCAGGGGAGTGTCAGATACTGCTAGCGCCAGCGCTGATGTGGCAGTTACAAGCAATGTGATAGCTGGGACCAGCGCTGATATGACGGTTATAGCGGTGATGGCTAGTGGGATGCTGGTAGTGGTGGTGGCTGGTGGCGGTGATGGCCGGTGATGGCCGGAAGTTGCCATGGTGGTTTGCCAGGTAGTGCTCCAGGCCTGGGACGGTCATGGGGGTGGTTTTGAGGGGGTTGGAGTTCTGGGGCCAGGGCTAACACATGAAGTTGTGGATGGCTGTGCTGCTTCTGGCATCGAAGTTAAAGTCTGGCGGCAATCAAGAAGTTCTGTACACAGATTAAAGAAAAAAAAAACTTTGCCAATTTTTCTCCAACGACTCTTCCATCATGTCCTCCTCTTTGTCATTGTCCCCCACTCCTTCCCCCTCCAACAAGAGCAACATTGGCACCTGGGTGGCCTACAGGGAGCGCTGGGCCTCATACAAGCGTCGCTGGAATCGCTGGTGGACTGAGGCAAAGCGTTGTGAGTGTTCTGTTGTCCTGGTGCCTATGCATACTAAGGTGGCATGTTGTAGGCACATCGTCTTTGGCAGCGGGGCCATCTCTCATGCTTTCAGAGGTCATTGTGCAGCGTCAACCTGCCTATTCAGCCCCAGTGTTGCCAGTCCGTCCCTCGTGGCCTCCCTTGGCTCTGGGGGTGTTCCATCCAGTGCCAGCAGCTCATTGGGTGACACAAGTGGATGTGACCCCTGATCATTTTGCAGTGGCGGTGGGTTGTCCCCAGAGCCCTCCAACACAGGTGTGGTGTTTGACACATGGTCTAGTGAGTAACTGTGTCTTACTCATGCCCTGCCAGTGTGCATTCTGTGGCCATTGGGGAACCTCATGTGAGTTCAAGGCACCGGTGACTGGGGGTTGCCAGGATTCATTGATGTGCCTCTTATGCCGGCACAAGATATGTTCAGTATTGTGGCTGTAGCAGGCAACATGCATGGTGGCAGAGCAGGGCTGGTCATTGGCGTGGGTCCTAGAGCAGATGGATGGAGGGGCAAAATTGCAGGTGTCAGAGGCATCAACGGGCAGCAGGCAGGTTTTGTGCTCTGAAGAAAGCAGGGAGGACCATTTGGAGTTGGAAGAGGATACCAGCAAGAGCGAGAGAGAGAAGTTGGCCCTGGCGGCTGTGATCAGGGTGGGCCTGCCACGTGGCAGACAGGGGCCGTCAGCAGTTACCTGGGAAAGCAGCAAGTGTCCCTGTCTCCTGAGGCTGGTTCAAGCAAGAGGCCACCAGGCGACATATCACTGGTGGGCCCGCTGGGGATTCATATCTTCTTGCCGACCTCAGCGCAACCTCAGTCCGCTCCACAGAAGACCATGGAGCAGAGCTTCTTGGCATCCACTGTGGATTTGTGCTGGTGGCTTTGAGAGGCACATGCGCAGTTGGAGAGCAGCAAGGCAAGCTGATGATGGCAACAATAGACCGAGGCAGGGTGTGGCAGGACTGGAACATGGCGCTGGCAGTGGTGAGGGAGCGGGAGGCAGAGTTGGAGTTGAGGGTGGTGAGGATGGTGCCAGACCAAGGAGAGACAGTGAGGCTGGCTCATGGGGCGGAGCAGGAGGCAGTCTAGTGGAGGGATTGGGCACTGGTGGAGGCGGTGTCCAGCCAGCAGGAGGTTCTGCATAAATGGTTATTCCGTCCTTACCCTTTTTAGACTGATCATTGGTGTAGAGTGAGTCCGGGAGCACCAGTTGCTCCTGGACAGTGCGTCGGTGGCCCAGACGTTGCTCCAGGACAGCATTGCATGGATACTCTTCAACCTACTTGCAGAGCTTGACCATGGTTTGTCCCAGTTGGAGTTGCTGCTGGCAAAGCATTGGCAGCGAAATGCCATTGCCCCGGAGTCGTGGATGGATGTGGCGGTGGATGCTGGGGAGTTGTTGCCATTGCAGGAGGACCATCTGGCGGCGTTGACGGCCTGGATGGAGATGGCGATAGTGGTTGGG
This sequence comes from Termitomyces sp. T69sscA, assembly GCA_017657225.1. Classification (NCBI taxonomy): domain Eukaryota; kingdom Fungi; phylum Basidiomycota; class Agaricomycetes; order Agaricales; family Lyophyllaceae; genus Termitomyces; species Termitomyces sp. T69sscA. Next base: position 31,249 of record JAGGAQ010006140.1, read on the forward strand.
GGGCCAGCGGTGGGGGGAAGTGAGGTGGCAGAGAGCGGTGAGGGGGTCCATTAGCCACTGAATTTGGCTCCGCCCTGGTCTCCCTCATTTTTCTTTGAACTTTTTGTATATGTTTGTAATGGTAGTCTGCAAATAATGTCTTGTTATTGCGCCCAGGGTTCCTTTGTGAGGTTTGTGAGAATTGGAAAAAGCGAGTATACAAAGGAACACATAGAAGTATTGGTGGAAGTTGAATCCCTGATAAAACCAGAGGCAGGGATTATGCCCACTAATGCCATCTGTGAGTGCTAGTCCCAGAGTTGTCCCCAGGGTCCTCCAATGCAAGCATGGTGTTGGATGCATAGTCTGGTGAGTGTCTGTTTCTTACTCATGAGCCATTCTCACTGCCTTGCCAGTGTGTGTTCTGCGCCTGTCAGGGAACCTTATGCAAATTCAAGGTGCTAGTGACTGAGGGCTGCCAGGACTCATTGGTGTGCCTCTCATGCCATTTCAAGCACAAGAGGTGTTTGGTATTGTGGTTGTGGCAGGCGATGTGCATGGTGGCAGAGCAAGGTTGGTCGTTAGCATGGATCCTGTGGCAGATGGACAGTGGGGCAAAGTTGTGGTCAGCAGCAGTGTCAACGGGTGGCAGGCAGGTTTTGTGTCCTGGGAGAAGCAGAGAGGACCGGTCAGAGTCGGGGGAGGATACCAGCAGGAGCAAGGGGGAGGAGTTGGCCCTGGCTGCTGTGATCAGGGTGAGTCTGCCATGCAGCAGGCAGGGGCCGTCAGTGGTTACCTGGAGCAAGCAGTGAGCATCCTCATCTCCCAAGGCAGGTTCAAGCAAGAGGCCCTGGGGCAATGTATTGCTGGCAGGCCTGCCAGGGCATCACGTCTTCTCACTGACCTCAGCGTGCCCCCAGCCCTCCTCTCAAGAAACCTTGAAGCAGAGCCTGCTGGCATCTACTATGGATTTGTGCCGGCATCTACAGGAGGTGCACAAGCAGTCAGATTGGCAGCAGGGTGAGTTGATGATGGCGACAATAGACCGGGATAGGATGCAGCAGAACCAGGACATGGTGCTGGTAGCAGTGAGAGAACACAAGGCAGAGTTGGTGGCTCTGCAGGCACAGGTGGCAGAGTTGGAGTCAAGGGTAGTGAGGACAGTGCTAGGGGAAGGGGAGGCAGTGAGGCTAGCTCAGGTGGCAGAGTGGGAGGTGGTCTAACAGAGGGATTGAGCGCTGGTGGAGGCAGTGTCTAGCCAGGAGGGAATTCTGCATAAGTGGTCACTCTGTTCTTATCCCTTAGGCTGATCATTGGTGTAGAGTGGGTCCAGGAGCACTGGTTGCTCCTTGATGGTGCGTCAGTGGCCCAGGTGTCGCTCTGAGATGGCATTGTGTGGATGTTTTTTGACTTACCTGCAGAGTTGGACCATGGCCTGGTCCAGCTGGAGCTGCTGCTGGCAGGGCATTAGCAGCAGAATGCCATTGCCCTGGGGTCATGGATGGATGTAGCGGTGGATGCTGGAGAGTTGTTGCCATTGCAGGAGAACCATCTGGCATTGTTGACAGCCCAGATGGAGATGGCAATAGTGATTGAGGGGCTGGTGGCAGGGGGAAGTGGGGTGGTGGAGGGCAGCGAAAGGGCCCCCTAGCCACTGAATTCTGCACTGCCCTGGTCATCCCCTTTTTTTCAAACTCTTGTATCAAATTGTATTTGTAATTTTGTAAATAATGTCTTGTCATTGCATCCTGGAGTCCTTTTGTAGAAGGTGAGAATTGGAAAAAGGGAGTATGCAAAAAAACACATAGGGATATGAGTGGGAGTTGAATCCCTAGTGAAACCAGAGGTGGGAGTTACGTCCACTAATGCCATCTGTAAGTGCTAGTCCTGGGGGCTTGTTGGGGTACTGTTGATGGAAGTTCCAGAGCTTGGCAGGAGCGATGGCAAGGTTTCTCTGGGGTTCCCAGGTGTTGTCCTTGGGCCCATAGTGAGGACGGCCACAAACAAGTTGGGAGTTGAAGATGTGGTTGACCTTGTAGTGGTATTCATCTTCAACTTCAACAGGCGGTGGTCAGTTGGATTGCTGTCCAGGGAAGGTGTCAGGAGACTTCCATTCAATTTCCATTCTTGAGCACATCCTACGCCACTCCCTGGGACCCCCGGGACTTGCCCTAGACCCTTGGGACTTGCCCTAGACCTCTGGGACTTGTTCTAGACCTCCGGAGATCTCTGGAGGTCATTTCCTTTTTAGGAAATCCCCAGAACTTCACGTCACTCCTGTTAGAACATTATCCAAGGTTAAGGTTAGCTCTGGTCACCTGTACAGTTGTTCCCATGCCTCTGCCGCCTGCTGATGCGCCGCACCAAGCAGTGGGGAATCCTTAGACTTGTTCTCTTTGGATTTTCCTCTGCTAGGTGATTAGTACCATTGTATCATTGATTACCCTGTCTAATACAACTTTGGATTTCCCTCTGCTAGTTGTGTGATTGAGC
>JAGGAQ010006141.1:0-33675 GCA_017657225.1 Termitomyces sp. T69sscA
TCACTTAGCGAGCCCAACGCTACCGGCCTTGTGACTGCCTACCCCGACACCACAAGGTACAATTTTGGGCGTCATCAGCGTCATCACCAAAACATGTGAGACTATGAGACAGAGACAAAACACAATGAAACAATACGAGAGGTACGGTAATATCAAGACTGGAGTGCTACTGACTACTCTACAACTTATATACTGAGTGGTAGGTAAGCCCTGGGGCTCTGACCCAGGTCTTGGTGGCAAGTCGTGGCGCCGGGGCTTAGGATGAGACCTGGAAATTACACAAAGCAGTGGTGGAGGTTGAGACATGTCACATGGCATGGGAGGTCTTGCTCTGGAAGTGCAGAGACATGTAGCAGCACAGCGGTAAGGAGGTGAGCAAAGGTGGAGCGTGGCATGCAGGGGTTGGATCCAAGGTGATGCATGATTGTGATGCATGATGGGGGTCTTGGTACAGGCCAGGGGAGTGCTGGGCACTGCCGGCGCCAGCGCTGATGTGGGGGCTGCGGTTGAGGAAGTGCCAGAGATAGCCAGGGTTGGCGCTGATGTGGCAGTCATGGGTGATGTGATAGCTGGGGCTGGCACTGATGTGACGGTTATGGCGGTGATGGCCGAGGGGATGCTGGTGGTGGCGGTGGCTGGTGGCAGTGATGGGTGGTGATGGCAGGGGGTTGCCAAGGTGGTTTGCTGGGTAACACTCTGGGCCCGAGAGGGTTGTGGGGGTGGTTCTGGGGGGTTTGGAGTCCCAGGGCCAGGCCTAAGTCTCAGGGGTCGGTAGCAGGTTGTGACACCATCAAAATAATGCCAGTTGCTAGGGTGTTGTGGCAGTGCCAGTGAATCCTTGGTGGTCAAGAAAATAAGGTGAAATAAAGAAATAAGCAAACTATGCAGCACTGTATGAGAGGCTTGTTGCAGGATTTAAACCCTAGCCCTTGTAGAGGGTGCCAGATAGACCATGGCATGTGCTCACCATTAGTCCACAAGCCTGTGCCAGAAAATGTGTGAGTACTCCTTTGACACAATGGTGGATTTATCACCGGAGGTGGGCAGCAGGTCATGACACTGATGTGGAGGGCAAAATATGCTTCCAAGGTATGTAAATTTCTACATATTGATCAAGCAATTGCAATATAACAACACACTCAATTGACCCCAGGATCAAGATCAAAGAACTACTAGTATTGTAAGACTAAGCATCAGAGGATCAAGGATACAATTATCTCAATCTCCGAAGAAACTACATTTTGCAACTCCCTGTGGTTTTGCAAGCCAGTACACGTGATAGTACTTATCCTTGCTGGATGTCTACTCTGTGACAGTCACAAATCCCAGAAAGGGTATATTCAAGTAAGCGATCTCCATCGACTGTCAATCATTTGTGCCCATTTCCAATTGATGCTTGCCGAATTTCAGTGAAAACCCCTTGCAAATACTCTCTAGTAAACGCATTTCTTTGAAAAAGGGCACAGCATTAGTCCAAAGTCACTCATTCCATCAAATGTGACAGTGAAGCGAAAGATATATTCATGGAGAGGGATAAGAACCGGTGATGGCGGCCTTGGGCGGCCTGTTATTCCGCAAGTCATCTTATCAGGTCATTCAAGCGCTTTTTATCTAACGGCGAACTCGGTCTATGGTTGATCACAATAGCGACTATGCATTCTCCAATTTGGGTCTATGCTTCAAATACCCTTCTTCTGCTCTCACAACGTCTCAACTCCAATTCCACTCAATCATGCTAACGAGTATCTCATCGTTTCTGTTGTCTCTGACTAGTATGGACGGGGCTATTCTGGCTCTTGGGAGTGCATGGGTAGTCTATCTTCTCTCAAGGCCGAGAGGAGGAATATCATTTCCGCCTGGTCCCCGTCCACTTCCTTTCGTCGGGAATATTTTCCAGATTCCACAAAAGGATGAATGGCCCATTTACGAGTCTTGGGCCAAGAAATATGGTGGGTGTTTTTGGGTACTGCCTTTGACAGCACTGTAGTTATTTTGTCACTTTTCACTATTAGGTCCGATCACGTATCTTACTATGCTGGGGACACCGATAATCGTGCTGAATTCATTGAAGGTCGCTCGGGACTTGCTGGATGAACGATCAGGGATATATTCTAACCGCCCACTCATGGGCATGAAAGAGCTGTAAGGCTAGAACAAAACGTCGTTTCGTTTTGAGGCGTACTTATGCATTGTAGTTGTGACCTAGACTGGGTACTTACGTACATTTCTGGTGAAGCGCAAAGAATCCGACGGACCACAGTCCAGCGATATTTCTCTGGCCCAATGTCAGTCAAACATCGACATCATCAACAGGAAGAGTCTCGTGTTCTGCTCGCGAACCTTTTGGAAAATCCTGATGACCTTGAGGATCATATCAAGCAGTCAGTCACCCTTTGACATTCTGTCAACAAAGTAACAATTGCCTCATAGACATACCTCTAACTCTATATTGCTGGGAACCTACGGTTATCGTGTATCTAGTGCTGATGATCCCATCCTCCACGAAATGGAGCGATCGTATAAGCAAGCCGAGCAGCTTAACGGACCATTGGCATTCCTGATTGAAGCAGGACCTGATTGTAAGTGTTGCCTGCAACGCATTCCAGTAGTTACGCGGTGACAGTCGCATAAATAGTGAGGAGTTGGCCGACTTTCTTGTCAATTTCGGGCCTCAGCGGGATCTTGAATGAAATCAAGACGGTCTTTGCTTCATGCAGAGTTGATCCCTTTATGCGTTCCAAACAAAAGATAGTGCGTCATCCTCACGCCGTAGTCCCAGACCCAGCTGATCTTGAGCGAATTTTTTTCGATTCTCAAGGATGACGGGTCTGCTGTCCCGTGTTTCGTCTCGACCTCCTTGGATGATATTGCCTCCGAAGCTTCTCTCTCTCCTGAAGAAGCCAAACAGAAGGAAGATCTCATCATGGACTGCGCATCAGTAACATACGCCGCAGCCACAGACTCTGTGAGTGCTATATGTACAGTTTCTTTCCCATGTTTAACTGACTTTCTGCTCCGAAGACAAGTTGCACCTTGCGCTGCTTCTTTGCACTAATGGCACTCCACCCACATGTTATGCAGAAAGCCCAGGAAGATATAAACCGTGTCACTGAGGGAGAGAGGCTTCCAACGTTTGATGATTGGGAGAGGCTTCCTTATATCAATGCGATCATTTTGGAGGTTTTGAGGTATAACACGGTTACACCGCTCGGTAAGTTATTTCATGCAAAAAGTGAAATAACTGTGTTGATCTGACATTGCGTGTAGGTCTGCCACACAGTGTAGCCAAAGATGATATCTATGACGGCATGCTTATTCCTAAAGGTTCAATGATTTGTGCCAACCTATGGTGAGTTTGGTCTTGTCATGGAAGGAGGTAATCAATGAGGCACATCAGGCTCATTTTCCGCGACCCCGGAATGTTCACTGATCCCGATACCTTCATGCCTGAACGTTTCCTAGGTGATGAAGGCGCTAGATGTAGAGAGGGATTAAATATAACTTGGGGTTTCGGTAAAAGGTGCTTTAATTTTCAGTTCCTTTTAATTATCTCTTGATGATTGGCTGCTACTAGGTCCTGCCCTGGCCGGCAATTTGCAGAAGCGGCACTATTCATAACCATTTCGTCGGTCCTCGCATGCTTCAACATCACACCGAAACCTCCGCCTACTGGTGAGGTACCAAAGCTGGCATTCCATGACGGATTTATCAGGTGTGTTTACCCCCGTTCTCAATATTTACGCTCAAGTAACAATAAATCAGGAGGCCAAAGAGCTTTCCTGTATCTATAGTGCCTCGCTCGAGTAGACTGTCAGAACTCCTCGATAAGTAATGGTTTTTCTGTGTCTCATTGAATTGTCAAGGACAGATTGACTTTTGATGGTGATTATGGCTGGTCTTGGAATATATCTTCATGAGACCTCCTGTGTCAAGGAACTTGTCAGTTTGGGGACCCCTTTATCATTTTGTTCATTCTGGGCCAACCACCCATGCCAATTCAGTGCTCAGTCAGCATATTACCAACCTCTCTCTGCCTAGTGGCTCAGACCTATCTCCCACTCCCCGAGCTTTATCGTATTTCCGCCACCTGCACGACATCACAAAATAGCAAGGATAAATTGACTGGTCCATCGCCGTCAGGTATAAAATAGCCAGGCCATCCATGCGCAGTAGCGCCTTTACAGTACCTCTCCCGCTCATGTAGTATTCTCACTGTCCCAGATAGCAACTATCAGTACTCAGTTGTGATGACAAAAACTATATTTCCTGGGACACCAGTGATACCCGTCAACGTGATGCCATTTCAATGCACGTCTTTAATTAGCATGTCACACGCCGATGTACCAGTCTTTACGGTCCTTGCTATTTTGTGATGCGTTCGGGCGGCAAGAGGTGACGGAAATACAACAAAGCTCGGGGAGTTGGAGGTACTACAAGCAGAGGAGCCACTAGGCCGTGCTGATGCAAACCTCGTAGGACCATTTGCACCTGTCCTGGATGCGCCACACGTCACACGATTGCGCCTGACACATAGAATTCTGTACAACGTTGATTTAAACCGGCGGAATAATATACAGCGATAAAAATACAAAAAAGACACTCTACGAATCGTGATCTATCTATGTAGAGGAGGAATCGCGCACTAGTTTAGCATGTAAGGAAGAAAGCGCATCGTTAGTATTACCAGAAAAAACCTGCAAGAGACGGGGAGACCCTCAGGCCCCACTCAAACCGCCCACTCATCAGCACCAGGCCCAAACCCCGCCGACGCACCCGGCACACGCCCTCCCCAGCTCCTCCCAAACCTCTCCTCGATCCTCTCCTCCCTCCCACCCGCCCCTCCCCCGCCCCCGCCCCCACCTCCCAAAAACCACGTACTCCACCACCCCTCCCCCCCCTCCTCCCCCTCCCCCTCCCCCTCCTCATCGCGCACACGCCCCCTCCCGCGCTTGCGCTCCCGCTCCCGTGCGCGTCGACCGAACCGCGCGGACCCCTCCCCGCGATACGACTCGGGCAGCGCCGCAAAGCTGATCCTGCGCGGCGTCGAGCGCCCCGAGCTCGCCGCGCTGCTCCCCCCGGGCGCAAGCGACCCCGTCGACGCCGTGCTCCAGCTGCGCACGCCCAGGAGCGCCGGGAGGCGGAACTTGCCTTTCGCATTCGCGTTCCCTTTCGCATTCGCATTCGCATCCCCATCCGCCTCCCCGCCCGCCGCAGCACGGGCCTCGGACGCGGACGGCTGCGCGTGCTTCATCGCGGACTGGCGCGGGGGCGACGGCGGGCGCGTCGAAGAGGTGTGCTTTGCCCTGGTGTACAACCTTGATATGCTCGCCGTGGCGGTGCTCGTGCCCGCCTGTGCCGCGGGGGGCGGGGTGCGCGGGAGGAACGCGGGCGCGCGGAGGCGCGGCGGTCGGGTCTGCGCGGGCGGCTGCTCGTCGAGGATCTTGCGCAGCGAGCGGACGGTGCGTTTCGCGAGGCAGCTGGTGGATGACGACGATGACGAGGCAGAGGACGACTCTTCCGCGGGCGGGGTCATGTGTCTGTGCGGCGGGAGGGCGGCGTGGACGCCCGGTGAGCCGTGCTCGTGCTCGTGCTCGTGTGTCTTGCATTTGGGCGGAGAGCGGCGTGAGAAGAAGGCGGGGAGGGGCGGCGTGCGCGCGGCGGGAGTAGACGACGCAGAGGCCGGCGCGGAGGGCGAGCGGCGGGGGCCCACGAACGACGAGAGCATGGTGTACGCCGGCGACGCGGGCGCGGGCGGCGACAGGGGAGCGTGGGCAACGAGGTCTGCCCGGTGCGGCCTCGACGACGACGTCGGGAGGCTGCAGCTCACAGCACCGGGCTCCCCGAAAAGCCCGTCGACACCGCGGCTGATCTCTGCGAGATCATCCGCCCACTTGGGCCGTGCGCGGCTCGCGAGGCTGCGCACGCTGCTCTGCAGCCGCTCGTCCGCAGGCGGGTCCGCAAAGACGGGCGCGAGCGCGGTCTGCGCGGACATGGAGCTCTGCAGCAGCGTATTCGACATCTCGAGCGCGTGCACGCTGCGTGCCAGGAGCGAGTCGAGGCACGGGTCCGTCGAGCTTAAATGCGGGGTCTTGCCGGACTGGCGTCTTCGGTGAGCTTGCCGGCGCCGCGGGGACGGCGCGGGGACCGAGTGGGACGAGTCGGTGTCCCTGTCTGCCTCCTCTGCGCTGTCTGGGTAGTCCGGGGGCCTGTCGTCGTCGTCGTGGGCGGCGTAGACGGGCAGCGAGTGCGTCGTGTCGGACGAGAGCCGCATGGCCGAGCGGGGCGGTGGCATGATCGCAAGTCAAGTGCCCACGTTATCGGTCCGATCGCGTAAAAACATACAAAAAACTTCTCTACGGGTACATACAGGGTATAAATCAGTGTCTATGCCTCGACCGCTGCCATCGTGACGGGCGCGTCGAACGGGCCCGCGATGCGCTCCAGGTATATCTGCGCCTGTCTGCCGTACGCCATCATCACCGGCGTGTAGAACATGGGCGTCGTCCACAAGAACCAACGCCCGTACTGCGCGCCGATCTTGTCGTAGTCGCCTGTGCGCAGGTCAGCATCCGCGTCCTCTCGGGGGAACCAACCTACGCTTGAGAGCAGCACGCATGTCGAGCCACTTTTTCGTCTCGTCCGTTAATATCGCATCCACGCCCCATCGCACAGCCTATAGCTTACATTAATACGAGTGCCGTAATACCCACCGCACACTTGCCTCCATCATGTGCTCCGGCTTGTTGACCGTCCAAACCAACAGCCGCTTCCCGGCGTCCTTGCACTCCCGGCGGAACCTGCCCCAATTCAGCACAAGCAGCGAAAAAGACAGGCCCGCAAACCTCTGCCCGTCGTTGGTCGTGAGCGCGCCAAACGCCACCGAGAACGTCTGGCAGTCCCGCCAAAAGTACTTGCGCGCGGTGTACGGGCTGACGCCGATGAACGAGCGCTGGCAGTAGGGCAGCCGCGCCTTGGCGTGCGCGATGAAGCGCGGGTGCCACAGCCCGAGCAGGATGCGCGGCGCGAGCGCCGTCTCCCACTCCGCCTGCGCCGCGATCACCGCGTGCATGAGCGCGAACAGGCGCTCCGGCTCGTTCTGCACCTTGACGTCGACGTTGAACTTGGCGTGCATGTTCTCGGGCTGTGGGCGTGTCGGTGTCCGTGCGCAAGAGAGCAAGGGAGGGCGCCACGTACGCGCATGAGCAGGGCGATGGTCTCTGCGAACGTCGGGATGGCCTGCTGGGGCGTCTTTATCGTCCGCAGGTGCGCCATCCCGTCTGCGCCGTGCCAGTTGAGGTCCTTGATCTGACCTAGTACGGAGCGTGAGTCGGCGCGCACACAGCGTCGGGGTGCGCACCCTTTCCATTCGTCGTGCGTTCGAGAGCTGCATGCAAACACAATCATTAGGCGCACCGCACCGCACACCCGCGAGTAGAGCGCTCACCCGGGTCATGGAACATGACGACGACATTGTCCGCAGACACATGGACGTCTAACGAGCTAGGTGTTACGCGGGGCGAGCATGTGAACTATGGGCACTAGTACCGCTCTCGATGCCCTCGGCGCCATCGCGGATCGCAGCCTCGAAGCTCGCGAGTGTGTTCTCGGGGAAGCGCGCAGAGGCCTGCGTGGGATGAGTATGATGATCGCTGACACACCGCCGACGTACCCCGCGGTGGCCCCAGCACTCTGGCGGGCCTGTGTGAGCTCTGACGCACGCACGCAGCGGCGAGGGGGGCGTACCAGGGAGGACTCGTTCCTGTGGGTCGGCGACGGTCATGGTGTGTGGAGGAGGACAGAGGTGGCAGAAGCAGTGGCTCCTCGGCGAATTTATACGCAGCGGCCCCTCGCAACTCCGTCTTCCGCTCAAACGTGTGTGGCCTCTCGCACGCCCAGGGCTGCACCTGGTGCCGCCGCCGAATAGAATATCGCACATGCATAGAAAAGATTGATTGCTCCGTCAGTAGCTACTATATATACGTCCGTCCAGTGAGCGAGCCAGCTATGCCGGCCGACCAACGAGGATCATGCCCTCGTCTTCCTCCGTCCCCACGCTCGACCGCGACCGCGTCGAGATCGACGACACCAGCGACACGCTCGACTCGCCCGCGTCGACGCAGGTGGGCTCCGGCCCCGCCCTAGTTCCGGCCTCGGAACCCTTTCCGCCTTGGTCCTCCTCGGCTCGCGACGCTTGGCTCGGAGGGACGACGGAAATCTCGCGTAAATTATCCAGCATCTGCGTGCGCACGCGCGCAACAAGTTCCGGAATATCCTCCGCTGCGAGCCCAGCAGTCGGCACGGGCGGCAAAACTAGCGAAAAAGGCCCATGAATGAACGAACAGGCGTAATGTAGACAACACAAAAACCCTCACGCACCCCGGACCTTGATGACGCCCGAGTCAAAGACGCCCTTGTGGTACAGCCGCCAGTAGTTCTCGGTGACGATGGGTACGATCGGGAGCTGCGACTGCACCGCGAGGTGGAACCCGCCCTTCTTGAGCGGGCGCATGTCGGGCACCTCGCCGCTCGTGCGCGTGCCCTCGGGGAACATCCACAGCGAGATGCGCATGCGGCGCATCAGCGCGCCCGCCGCGTCGAGCGACGCGATCGCGCGCGCATTGTTCCCGCGGTCGACGAATATCGCGCCAGACATGCTCATGAACGGGCCGAGCGGCGAGTACCGTAGCGACTTTTTCGACATGATCGACGTCTGTTTGGGCATCAGCCTTTTCCGCGAGTAAAGGAGAGTTGTCGTAAGCCGTGAAAGATACGAGGCAAGGGCACACGCCTGCTCACCTGCCGACGACGAGGACGTCCAGCATGGACTGGTGGTTCGCCATGAGGACGGCGGGGCGCGCGCCGTCGAGGTGTTCCTGGCCCTCGACCTCGACGCGGATGCCGAGCACGTTGCGCGCGAGGAGGTAGAACGTCTTGGCGACGACGTAGTTGACGTCAAACTTGCGCCCGACGACGGTGAGGCCCGCGGCGAAGACGATGCTGCACGCCGCGACGGTGACCATCGTGCCCACGTAGAGCGTCTGGCGGGCATAGTACCTGCCCGTCCTCGAGGTCGCCGCGATGGACTGGAGGAGGAGCACCGGGAGGGAAATGTACACCAGCGGCTTGAATATGGACACCAGAAGAGCCATGCGCGGGCGGACTTTCAATTCCCGCTTTTGCGTCCCGGACCGCCATGATCCCTCGCGGTACTTGCGTCTGTCTTCCCCGGCCGCTGTGCTCAACGTCTTCCAGGGAGACAGCCTGTCGATCCATGGCTCTCCATGGCCTCGACCCTCGACGCGTGTTTCCCGCCCCCCAAGGCCCGTCATCCTCATCCCACTCCCAAATCCCGTCTCATCCCATCACAGGACACCCAACGCGCAGCCGTGAGCCCTCCACCCGCTGACACGCCGCAGCTCACACGGCTCATGCACGCCTTCCACGCACACGACGACGCATGCGAGCGCGCCGAGGCGCACGCCCTGCACCTCGCCCTGCACCCGCCCGCGATCGCGCAACACGACGACGCCGACGACGACTGGGACGCGCCGATGCGGGTCTACACCGAGACGCTCGACGCCCTCGGTACGCGCTCATCCCTCGGCGCCCTCGTAAACGTAAACTCACGCCCCACGACGCACAGACCGGCTCTACGCCGCGGCACTCGAGCTCGAAGAGGCCGTACTCGACTTGACGGGATCCACGGAAGCGCCTGCGCGGGAGGACAGCGACGCCAGGACCGTCGAGCCAGCTGGACACTGTCCTGCTGCTGAAACGGAGACCGAGGCCGAAGCCGAAGCCGAGGCACAGGCGCAGATCCTCGGCGTCTTCAGAGCATGTCTCCCCGTGCTCCGTGCGCGCATCGCGAACCTCGCGATGGCGCAGGAGCTGGTCGACGGCGCGCGGGAGAACACGAGTATCAGTCTGCGCATGGAGAGTCTGGGCCTTTTGGATTGAGATGTGCGAGGTTGGTTTGCACGCGATGGCGATGTACGGACGTTAGTCTATATGATACCCTTCTTTTTTGCGTTAGAGTTGGATGCGGATGCTGATTCGGCGCGTGGCGTAGATTGTGGTTGATCACTTTTATCAGGGTCATGTCAAATAGAGTATACTAGCAGATTCTTGTACAGTGATGGTTCACACATTCCATACTATCCCCCACGGTCGATTTGGCCACTTTTTCAAAATCTCAATGTAGACTGGCTTCCACTCACTCTCTTCATGTAAAATTGTGTATACATATAGTTATGAGTAGAATATCATGGAATATAACATTTGTCTGGGTAATTATACACCAGTTGCAATTCATGCTTATTGCCCTAATTTGGTAACCATCACGCCTTGCCGCCCAAGCCGGAACTTAGTTTTAATTTGTTGATTCCAATTAAGAGCTTCTCATTAACACGTCCACATTACACGCTCTCATTTCGCCTCATGGATTTCATGCGGAGCCTAAATTATCCTGATCGCTTCCTTGTACACAAGTGTTACCTGTGTGACTGGCCGAATCATTTGAGGACCCTGAAAGTGGCCGAATTAACCATGAGGGGATAGCAGTAATCATCTGCTTCACATGATTGATTGTCATGGAAGCATCAATATTGTTTCCCAGACTTCGAAGACTTCGAAACATTGCTTGCAGTCATCAATGAATGTAATCCATCCCAACCATGGGAAAATTCAAGTTTAAATGCCACTCCGAAATCGAAGAAGGCCCCTGGGTATCCCTGTAGCATGGAGTGGCCCTAACTTGGACACTCTTTCCACATACAGAGAATTTGCAGTCCAACTTGGATTTTGCTTTCACTCTGTATGTATACAAATCTTTTGAATCACAGTACCTATCTGGCTCAGTAGTTGGTTGTACAATAAATCTAGTGATTCCATGCACTTCTACTTGAAATATCTATCGATGGTTGTCATCATGCATTGATCATGATGTAATGCCGCACGAAAATCGCAAAGTGCAGATGCTTAGGACCACTGCCAGGCAATAAAACAAGAAGTACAATAGTTATTGGTACAAGTACATTATAATAACAGACTAATATACTAGATATACATCATGTTACAGTCAACACGAGATAATTGTCGTCGAGCCTGCCAAACTCAAACTTCGCCGTCATGGTCTATGGTTAAAATTGGGCGTCGACTATTCCTATCACTGCACAATGTGTCTGTCAGATAATTAAGTTGGATGTGAAATCGAGCTTACAAACTACCAATATATGACGAACATCAGGTGGCACGCTTTCCCAATCGAGACCCGATGTGGCCAAATGTTCGTTGGCGAGAGTCGACACCATGAGTATCAGAGAGCGTGCGGAACCATCTTGTAAAAGATGCGGATGCAACGGGGTGACGGGCTCGACTGGTACCTGCCAGAATAGAATAAGAAAAGTCGAGAAATATCCGTTGACATGAAATACAATCATTTGATCAACGGAGGAGACCTTGAGGAGCACATTAGAAGGCACGAAACGAAGATACAAGTGGGAAGGCGGGACACACATGACGATAGACGGTGGCCCGGCGTCTCGAGAAGATGGACGCATAAGGGTGATATCTGTGGAGGGTGCGGGGTTGGTATGGAGGGAGGCACAGCGATTCAGGCTCTAGAGGAACGTTACGAGAGTATGGAGGAGGGGCTTCGCCCGTGGGTGGGGGTGTAGTCATGGTGGGAGAGGACATGTGTAGGAAGACGCGTCGCATGCCTATTTATCGTTTCGAGTTCACCGCGTTTCTGTAAAGGGGTGGCTTACTCCGACGTTACCGCCGTTTTTCGGAATCAATTCCACTTCACCGAACTTCGTATTGGTCACGCAATGGGGCTAGATCTCCGCGCCACCTTTCACCTCGTACAACTCCTGTGGTGGTGAGCACACGAAATGCACCGTACCAGACGTGTTCTGAGAGAGAGACAAGACGGAAACTGGACAAAGGACAAGAAAGAGTCAGCGGGCTGCCCGCGAATTAACTGCGCCGAAAACAGTATTGTGACGGCACGATTGTTCGGAACTCGCCAGGAGTCTTATTGCCACAAGAACCACCAACAGCACCTAATCCACACTGAACGCGCAAAGTTCTTGCCTGACGACCGCATAGCAAGGCGATGTGTGAAATTGGGGCTATGTGCTGACCAGGAACGTGGAATCAAGTTTGTTTTCTCTCTCGTTACTCTGGACCGACCATCCTTGGAGATGTCCTTGATTTCCCATATGACTGAGGCACTCTTCGCGTTGTAACTGCATCATGGGCAAGGGTACGCCTTCTCGTTAACGGTGTGGATCCGTCTTCTTCACTCTTGACATTTTTGATGTTGAAAACCTGGCAAAAAAAATTACTGAGAAAACTTATGGGTCAAGGCAAGGTGATGGGGCGTCCGGGTTTTTGAAGAGGTCTTCGCGACCACTCGAGACAAGTACCGCCTTCGTTTCTCCTGACGGGCGACCCGAAAATTTCCATGCGGTGTATCAAGACTCATTCTCACCTCAAAGATATCGACTGCGTCAGTGCGTCTTGTCATCCGCTATATGCTATGACCAGCTCAGAGCACTTTTCGAGGCGATCTATTCTTTTCCATCGGTTGTCTAGAACGTGTCACACTCATGTGACAACCGCAACCACCGACGAACTGAAAAGGGTGGGTCACGCAATATGTTGGCCACGGAGTGTACACTTACCACCAATGATCAAGTCTTCCATTTATTCACTAATAGCATCTGTATAATAGCCTGGTAAAAATGTGAACAAAGAATAGTGACTTGCTGCACCGAACGATGCAAGACTTGTTTCTTCAGCTGCAGACATCTCCATATTTCAAGATGAACAGCCTGCAGAGAGCGCAAGCAATGTTGAATTACCTTCAAGTTCCACATATTAAGGACACTGACGTGTGGGAACCTCAGTGTGAGCGCACCAATTCTGTTTCCTCAGTCGCCACAATTTATCTCCTTCTGCTGTGGGTTCTTGTGGAGTCTACAAAAGCGAGATTTGGACAGCCTTTGCCTGCCAGAGATTTATCGTTAGTCTTTCTGCTAGTAACAGTGGGGAGCACCAGAAACTCAGCCTGAAGACGTTCCAGTGCCCTCTATAGTCCTTGCTGTCACTGCTCTCCGGCAATAGTACCTGACATGCCTAATCAACTATCTAACCCCAGTCCTTGGAAACTATCGAGTGGTATTCGTACAACCAAAATCTATCTTCAATTCCAGAGACCGATGATTCGCTTCGCGAATCCGGACGTCATACGAGGCGATTACTCAGTGACCAGACCCCCATCAAGGAGGTCTGTCTGTCCTGATTTTCAGCGAAGCCCATTCGTCGGGATGGCATCTACAATGGCATGTTATGACACGAACGGTAAGCGGATCGTAAGGACCTGCACGTATGCGGATTTCCAGGTGAGCGGGTAGAATTCTGCTCTTCGATAATATTAATTGACATACTTGATCCACCATTCATACCCAATCCTTTGAAACTGTCGAGTGGTATTGACACGACCAAAATGTGTCTTGGGTTGCAGGGGACTTGGTGCGTTAATTCGTCTATAACACGTCAACCCAATGAATGAAATAAGAAATCGGCAAGATACGTACTCGTCAATAACAAGGTAATAAATTGGATAGGAGCGAACATAGTTCGGTTACAGAAAATAAAATCTAGAGTGATTTGGTGAGGAAGAAAACCATCCGAGTTCTTTTACTTCCCTTAGTATTCCTTGACGACGTGTCAACGTTCATGACTTGGGACAGCAGCAGATAACGGGATGGTCTGTATTTAATATTATGCTTCCATGAAAATTCCAGGCAGAGAGCAAACCGCCACAGAACAAGTGCGGCTATATAATTTCTCAAGACATATCATACCGTGAGACGGATACCTGGATGAGTGACCTACCCCATCAATGACGCCTGTCGTTATTTTCAGCGGAGCCCATTTGTCCAGACGTCATCTACGATGATGGCATGTTATGACGCGAAAGGTGAGTGGGACATGGACTCTTGGAGAGATAATTGAGCTCATGATTTTGTATGGCGTGATCGTAATGACCAGAATTTTCTACTCGCAACAGAGGGGGTGTGAACTTTGTTGGGGGTCACGACGGTGACAAAGGGACACCCACAACCTGAATTTTTGAACACAAAGTGAGATCTGTCCTGAAAGTTGCAAATTCTCTGAATTAGTGATGAACCAGGGACGACAATGACATGGCCTCAAAGAACTTCGGACAGATCGAGTATTGACGTAACAGAAATGTTGAAGGTCAAGACGAGAAATAGTTCGAAACATTCTTGATAGGAATTCGGCAATGTGTGATTCGATAGGAATAACAACAAAGAGGAAGAGACGGGGCGGTGGAAGACAGTACACCGAGTAGAACTAGAAATTCTTAAGTAATAGTAGCAATTCGTCTGTAGCGGTCCGGTCCCCGCTATGGAAATGACTGACAGTATCAGAGCGTGGTTCACTCTGCATAACGGGTCATAGTATTGTAACGAGGTTTGTTCTAATGGGACATGTAGTCCAGCTGGTTCGTCGAGTGCAATTCCGACGTGTTCCATTTTAGGCAAAACGTTACATCGTCGAAGCTTCCTTTCCCTCGTCAGGGTCATATATTTCTGAACGGCTCGAACGATATTCCTCTCCACATTTTGCATGCATCGTAAAGATAGACAAGTCAATGATCTCATAATTACTTACGCCCAGTTCATAGAGTAGTCTCTCGCCACAGTGATTCGCCAGTGATATAATCCATAAAACTGGAAAGATAAAAGGGTTTTCGTCCCTGCAGATTCACCATGTCAATAGTCTACTTGTGCATGTACATCTAGATGAGTCCCCTTGAGTCAGCGGTGGTTGCTCGAAGTAGGTTTTGTCTTTGTTTGTGACCATCACACTTAATTGGATGCATACCAATTTTTGTACGTTCCCCGACGTGTAATCTGCAAGCAGGTTTAACGTTCTCGTTCCACGCGACTCTTTGCTCCACGGATGCCATCGTAAATGGGTTTCGCAAGGAATACAGTATCTCCGCACCGGTAGTCGACCGTTATGGTACTAAATGCAAAATAGGCAAACTCAACAGGTATGAGTCGTCAATGAAACGAGGACATGGAATATTCGGAAGGGAATGGGACTTCCTGTGCATTCTAGCGTCATCACAATCAGTCGATCATGTAGGATCGGGAAGGGGCATATGGACAATCACCTGCGTACAGAAACACGTTCCGCATTCAGCCCGTTCCGCCTTACTGCGGATGTCCAGACAATAAGGATGACGACGATGTAAAACAAAATATCATTGGTAGCGCAGGTTTCCACGACGATCTGAACCCTTCAAGCTCACTGCGTTCCCTTCATAACCTTCTGAATTATAATCAGTCAAACAAATCTCACGTCCCTGTGCCGCAGTTTCCACTAGTTCCATGTGTCACTCACTATGGTCATCACAGAAGCGAATTTCCGACATTTACTCAACTCCAGTATAAAAACCCCTGATAGAGCCCGCTGCACAAGATCGTGATATCATAATGCTACTAATAAAACCATGAAGTTATTACCCAAACTCAAAATCGAAAGTCAGCTTCCGCATTACAAGCTCGACGCAGCCTGGAGGACCAAAAGGCTAGCAGGAGCGCCACTAACCACCAGTGCCGCACCTACATCGCCAAGAGTCTTTGGAACCATGGAGCTCATCGACGCCCCCCTCTCCGCGATGAGCTCTTGTAGCTCACCCGCGTGAGATTCCACCGCCATCCTCCGCGACCGACCTACCATAACGATGACGTTCTTGTTCTGTGGCGAATGCGTGAACAACTCTGCAACGTGATCTATGATCTCGTGCAAAGGTCTGGCCGACGAGACTGTGCTAAATGTGATGCGTGCCAAGACATCCGAGTCCTGTGCATCCGCTGGTAACGTATAGCGTTCCCAAGCCACGTTATCCGCAGTTACGGATGCCAATTGAGTTTGAGTATTGTCTCGTGCATATACAGTATCCGCACCAGCAAGAGTCTAAGAATCATTGCATCAGTGCATCAATGAATCTCATTTGACCTATTATTATTACCTGATGGAGCGAAACGGTTACTCCGGTTGGAGGTAAATTTGGATTTGGACTGTGCTTCTCGTTGGGCTCATCAACCTTCTGTATACGTACCACGGTGGCTCGCACCGATGGATTTCGACAGAGCTGCACAAGGAAGGATAGGGCAAGGCGGTCATCTGGACCACCAAAGAAGGGCAGGAAGAGATGTTGACTGCTATAACCCCTGTACGGGGCGCTAAGTCCGCGATCGACAAACAGCGCCACATGGCTCGGCGAAGTCAAAAAGACTTGACGGATAAATTCCGAATAAACAACTGAACTGGTCTGGTCATGGCCAGATGTCTTATGAAAGACACCATCAAATGGGTTGAGTGGGCCCGTGGAACCAGAATCTTCAGCGATTATTGTCGTGCCTCGAGCCCATGGAAGGATAACCATCTGAGACTGAGTCTCGGAGACATGTTTCGAAATTGCGGACGGGAACTCGCTGTGCTCGACTACGGAAAAAGCACCAGAAACATGGAGGCGATTCAAGTACCCAAAAGTTCTGAAGACTGAAACCACAGGGTCGTTGTAAACAAGAGACTCGACTGCCTGGGACTTGAACACGGCCGACGCGCGATTCGTTAATTCAATCAGCCGTAGCGCGTTAATGGCGACTGGTGGTGACGCAGCATTGTTAGAACTCTCCGCTAGCTTTTCAGGCGATGTCGACGCATTTGATTCAGCGGATGTCAACGTCAATAAAGATGTAGGCATGCTATCAGGTTGCAAAAGCTGAGAAATTGTCATAGCGGCCGGAAGCTGTTCAATTTTCTCCAATATCAATGCAAATCTCGTCTTATGTTCCTCATCGAGGGATTGGCGAGGTCCAGTCCCCGTTTCGTTCGAATGATCACGTTCGCCACCAGTATGCACGCGATATTTCGGTGGGTAGAAGAGAAGGGTTAAGGGCGTCGTTATGAAAGTCAATATTACCGCATGAAGGACGAACATTGAAAACGTGCGGGTGTCCAAGATGCCTGCCTGGAGCCCAATGTTCAGGACGATGAGTTCCACAAGTCTGAGTATACGTGTTCAGCAAGGCTTGTGCAACGTGAAACATGTTCCAGCCTCACCCCTTACAGCTCATCAAAGCACCGACAGCTCCAGACTCCCGCCATTTGAATCCAGTGACATAAGCAGCACCATAACATGCGGCGAACTTGGAGAAAAATGAGACTAGACAGATGATGATAGTGTATCCCCAAGTCTTTCCATTGTCCATCAGCCCAAGGTTGGTACGCAGTCCGGAAAGTGTAAAATACTTTCAATTAGATATAGTCGTTAGGGTCACAAAGTACGAATCAAGCCAGTACACGCACAATAGGGATGAATATAATCGACACTAGATCTTCCAATCTTTCGACAATGGAAATTGCATAACCATTTTCATGGGGGATGATGAGGCCGGCCAAAAAACCACCTTCACTTTACTCATGGCAAGATCTAAGCGAGCTAACTTAACACGCACCAAAAATGGCATGTACACCTATTATATCCGTAAAGAAAGCCGAGACGAAGACAATGACGAGAGTCATGGTCATCATGCCAGCAGTCGGTGAGCCCTGTTCCAAGCTGCCGGTCCATCGCGCCAACCATACATAGGCCCATCTTCCAGGGTAAAGGAGGAAAAGGACATATCCAATACAAGCAAGAAGGACATAGAGCGCAGTCAGCCCCGTGGAAGCATTAACAAGTGCAACTGTCAGTGCAAGTAAAACCCAGCCGACAACATCATTTCCTACTCCAGCAGCTAGCGTTACTACTCCAACGGTCGTATCAAGGAGTTTGAGCGATGTTAGGATGCGACACAGCACAGGAAAGGCGGTTATTCCGACTGCGACGGCGGTGAAGAGGAGAAAGTAGCCGAAGTTGACCGTGGGGTCGATAAATTCTCTATAAATACCTACACCGAGTGCTGCACCTAGACCGAGCGGGAAAATTAGGCCTGCGACGGAGATGGAACTAGCGGACACGACATTTCTCTTGATGATCTTGGTATCAATTTCCAGACCAACGAGAAACAGAAATATGATGAGTCCAATAGTACTCGTAAGTGTGAGCCCAGGTATGGAAGCATCTGGGAAGATGGAGTTCTTAAAATTGGGTATGTGACCCATGATTGAAGGACCGAGGATGATACCACCGATAATTTCAGCGACGACTCGTGGCTGACGGATACGGTCAAAGAACAGGGCTAGGAATTGAGCCATTGCGATGATAATTACTATCGGACTTGAACTTCAGTATACTAACACAGGAAATGGGTCAAAAAATTACCGAGTTGTATAACCCATAGTCGAAATGGGTCAGACGGCAGGTAATGAACTGGATTGTCTCCTGAAATTACACCTCCCTAAAAGGTGTCGATAGATGAAGACTACGGACAAAAGACAGATGAATACCTGCTCAGCAGCAGCTCTTCCAGCTAGACCACGGGCAACATGGCTTACGAGTTGCGAAAGTTCCCCCATTTACTTTGGTGAGGAGAAGATGTAACGCGATCGCAAGCAAGGGACCTACATTTTGCCAGGGGCCGATATGAGACAGAGACAATATCGGAAACCGGAGCTGGGCGTGAAAATAGATTTACGCCCTGAAAACAATCAGATCACATTTCCAGTAAAGTACATGATAGCAAGCTACTTTACAATAGTCATACGGACGGAACTCAATGGGATATGTCAGCTATGCCAGGATCCTGTCGTCTCTATGGGCTCTGCCCTGAAGTCGGAGAAATCTTACTGCTTGAAGATCAGTTAGAATTGCGCCTAATGCAGATGAGACTTCTGTATGCCAAGCACCATGTATGACGCGATATATGTGGTTTAGAAAATCCAGGCAGGGGAAAAATGAATCGTTCTAGGAGTCGGAACTGCAACCACGGCATCCTGGGACAGTTCCGCTAATTAGAGATCAAATGGAAATGCGGCGGTGGCGCTACGCACCACAGTGAACACACTCCACAACAGTTCCACTGCGCACCTGTGCCTTGGGAACCCTACAAATGCATGTAGAACCTTGGTAATTCATATCCTGAAAAGAGATCGGAGAGAGGGTACAACACTGACATGTCATGACGACTTACCCGCGTTTGTATACACCGCAGACAGCAGAGTTTTTCATAACCAGTCTTCTTCCACTTTGCTATGAGGCTGCTGAAATCAGCACTGTGAGCCAGGTTGTTGGGTATGGACTTACTTGGCGTCAGCATAGCCTTCCTTCAATAGCCAGTCATACAGCTCTCTGCTAATAGCCTCGCGCTTATAATACAGCTCGTAGATATACCTGGAGCGTGTATGGGATATCCTCATAATAGGCCAAAGGGACTCTGCCTTGCGTTTGCCCTCATGAGTTTCATTCTCTGCGTCTCTCATCTTCTTTGCATAGTCATCGAGAATCTGCGAAAGATTTGGAAGACGTATTGAGCACAAGGAGAAGTCACATACAGCTTCAATGTCCTCAAAGCCCTCCGGAGGTTTCTTAGTCCTCGTCGTCCTGATTTTCGGCATGGTTCAAGCGAAAAGGAAGGAGAGAGAACACAGCCTTTGACTCCGTTCAATGGTCGATCAACCTTACATAATCTCTCCTCATTGAAACAGCAACACCGTGACCAACGGCCACCGAGGACGCTGAGGGAGCCCATGTCCATGTTGTCATTTACTGCGCGCTGCTAACACTTTAAGACGCGTGTAAGGCAACCCGAACTTGCTATCTGACTCTGTGAGACCGGAAAACTTTCTGTCGTTCCCCGACGACCATGGCTCTCTTCGTCCACCTTCTCCGCATTCTCATGCTCTTCTTAAACATATATGATTCTTACAAGACCCTTCGTTTACCCCCGCCTTCATCACGCAATGAGGGCCGACCTAGTCAGCGTGCTCTCATCCAGAGAAAACGAGATATGAAAGGTTGTCTTGCCGTGTGGATAGTATGGGTGAGAGATGCACATTTCGGTTTTGGATTTCCACTAATACAAGGGTAGATGTGTATTTTTATGTATGAGGGATACGTTGAAGGCCTGGTTAGCCTGTTTGTGCCATTCTATGATGAGATTAAGAGTCTGGGCCTCTTGTTTCTCATCATGACGCGTGCAAAGGTTTGTCGAGTCTTTATCACCGTGAAATTGCTGATATGGTGCATGTAGGGAGCAGAACCCATATTTCTTAACTTTATCCGCCCTCTGGTGAAGCCATACAGCCCAACTATCGACCTGGTACTTGATCTCTCCCGGATGTTCGGTGACATCTTGTTCGTTGTTCTGGCTATACCTACAGAATACGTACACGTGTGGTACAAAAAATACGTGTCTCGTTCCGACAACAGTCTGTATTCCGAAACAGACAGCAACCCTACAACAACTACACCATTAACAGGGCCCGTTCCGAATAATCCAAGTCGCGTAGCAGAGAATGGGAGACACGATCATCGACCCGTTCGCTTTTCGGAAAAGAAGAGGTCTCATCGAAAACCTTCAGACGACAGTGATTACCAACCTTCACGGTCCCGCACGCGAGTCGATCAAGTTGGTCAACGTGCTCAGGCGAGGATCCACCTAGACCCCCATCAGATTTGGTATCCCCCGCCGTCGTCGTACTCTGACGAAGAAGACGCCCGTGAAGCTGCTGTGTCAGCTTCTCAACCTCCATCCAGTATTGATGAAACGCGTGGGCTATTGGGCGAAGGATCGCAAGAGCAGAAAACGTTTGACGAATGGAGACAATATCCTGCCTTCCCTTCGGCTTATCCTCCCACTCCTATGGTTGTCTCGACAGCTTCGTTGCCCAAAAACTCTACCGCTGCCACTTACGTTGCTAACTCTCTGATGTTGGCCGAGATTCCAGAAGAAGCGCTCCAACAGGATTTTAGTAAGTCGCTCCTGCCACCACGAAAGCCTCTGGACCCCGGCTTCGTCAAGGGCTTGAGCGACGAAATTGAAACTCCAGGGGTTCGTTACGATCGTCTTGAAAGTATGTCCGTCGATTCATTCAGCGAAGACGAGGATAGTTTCAATACCACTTTCCAAACACCCATGCGGCCGCTACCGGCCACTCGGTCCATTCTTCCAATCGATCGCGGGATTTCCGTGGCTTCTTCTGTAGCGACTCAGTCAACCGCTTTGACTTCCAATACCAGAAATTCCTTGGAGACCCAATCTTCTATCGATTCTCTGTCATCAGATGACATATCGATGTCAGATTTTCCGCCTGTTTTGGGAAAGAAAAGATCGCTTCCTCTCGATGTTTTGGATTCCAACACGACATCTCAGATTATCTCTAGGAGAAACGGGACGCGTGAAGTGGTCGGCGATAATGCTGCGAGTCAACGAGTTTCTGGAATGTCCCAGATACAGGTTGATATCATAGGTGGAGATACCGAGCCAACACTCTCCACTAGGGGTGGTATCGACGATCAAAAACCAAAATCTCCCAAACGGCGCAAGGTCAGCCCGACGAAACGCAAAATACTAGTCACGAGGCCCAGGGTTGCCCGTCATGCGCCAGTGCCAACGAAATGCGCAATACCAAAGCCTATCAAGGTCCCTACCTCATCTCGTGACGTGCCAGGCCGTTCGACAAAACACTGTACAGATCGTGTCGTCGCCAGCAACGCGTCTCGTACGAAATCATCATTCTCTATTGACGAAGCTGCCAAGAAAACTGCACGGCCCACTTCCCAAAGCGTTGTAAAGGAAAATCGCGGAAAATCTCGGCAACTCCCTTAAAGGCGATACAACGTCAGCCATAGGTTCTAGCCTCTAGTCATTCAAGAATTTTACTATGTCACCAGCTCTTCCAACATACCAGCATCCGATTTAGATCTCCTACTAGCATCTTTGTACCATATTTTCCTTTGCTTGCAAGCTGCATGAATCAAATAGTATGGGACTTGGATTTTAAGTTGCATCGCGTTGGTATCCTTCTGAGAGTGCATCACAGGCTTGAATTCCAAAGAACACGGCCATTGTATTATTGGAGATTCCTGGAAAGTTTCAATCACCTCCTCTTGTTTTGCAACATAATTTTTCATGGTACGCGTCGTATGGTCTTCTAAGGATGTCTACAACTTGGAGACGCGACACGAGGAGAGTCCACAGGGCGATGGTCCACAAATGGGGTGGGTACCTACATATCTACCAATCTTTGGGTCTCTATCCACACAGGACCTGGAACCTTCGACCATTAGCTTGTGTTGACCTGTGCAATATTCAATTCGGCGCGAACGTGTCCACATGACAGGACAGTCGAGTCCAAAAGAATTTTCCATTTGTCGTTTATCTATCAGGTGACAAAGACATACTCTGTCGCTAATTCACTGCCAGCAGGGAGACAGAGGGGAACCTGTGTGTGTGTTTTTTCTTTTCTTTTTTTTCTTTTTCTTTTCAAGACCAATGATAATGTTTCAGAAAATAAAGAGGATGTTATGTTCTATGGTGCGTCCTGAATGACGTTAAATTCGGAAACAGGCCTGACCACTACTATCGCCTACTTCACTTACTTGAACCTATCCAATGGCGACAGAATATCACGCGTAGATGTATTTTCCGACGGGCGAGAAAAAGGCCGAGGCCTCAGGTTTGCTGTGCACCTATGGAAGTCGCGTGATAATGGTTCTCTGCTGTTCGTCCTAGATGAACCCGACATAAATGCTGTACATTGTCGCTGGTGTCATTCGTGATCTCCAAGAGGACTGGGCTATGGCTGTAGCTCACTCACCCTTTTGTAATACATTGAATTGTTCGTGTGGAATCCGGGGTGCGTGATCATAGGAAGGACTCCGTTGTTCTCGTGGGGAGACATAGCATACAGTCCCACTGACAGTGCAGCCACACTTGATAGTTTGATGGGTTACCAAATTAAGAAATCCATCTGTGGCGGCTTTATTTACTTCTACCGAATCTGTCAAACAATCAGTCTATTTGCAACGCTTTTTGTTTAGAACTTCTATGTCCGACCAATTACAAGGCTAGACGCGCGCTTGTAAAGCCTCAACTCCGGAATGATCAAAGTGTCCTCCATCTCTTGTGGATTCACCCGGCATCCTCGCGGCGGGCTAGTAATTGAACGCCGTGCAGAATCGGATGACATTCGCCCTCTTGTCCAACCGACACGGATGCCTTATACACAGAGATGCAGTGCTACTGATACTTCTTCTTTTACCCTGGAATACGTCGTGAGCTGTCTCCGAGTCCGAATATAAGTTAAGTGCCCTAAGTCACCCATAATCCATCCACTATCACCTTGTTCAATTCCGAGATCCGCATTTCAACATTTATGCCTCGTCGTCCCAAGAGCCAAAACAAAAGTCTACCCAAGTTTTTACAGCCTGGTGTGGTATGTGACTCAGATAGATTAACAGGGAGATTTTTCCAATTCAACGCTCCCTTCAGGACCAGTTTGCGCACTGGGGTCGTAGGATGAATGAAATCTTTCCCGATGGGCCTACCTCTCCTCCCACTCATCCCAATGTTGGAAGCTCGTCGCAGTCTGAGACCGACTCGATCCAGATTATAGAATATCATCTCCCAGATGAGACACCACGAGACAGCATCGATGAAATGCTGCCCACTGAACCTTGTACAGATACTAGTCAGCCTAGCTCTCCATCTAGTTCTTATCGTTCATCTCGTCAACGTTCAAAAAGAGCTACACAAAACACGTCTAGAAGTATGACGAATGACCCTGCTTCCCAACCAGCGTGTAAGTCTCGTCGACGGAAATCTCGGCGATTGCGTCATGAAACTGGATATCCTGCAGATGACACAGAGACTTCGCAACTATCTCCTTCCAATCATTCCCGCTTGTTCAACACGTCTTTCGCTATCTCTTCGCAATGGGAGCCAATCAACGAGTCGACCGATCATGATCGCTCTACTTCAGCGTCTTTCGTACAGGAATCTCTGGACCCTTTCACACGGGAAGCCGGGCTATCTATTCGAGATAAGATGCCAGCGTCTTTTCCTAGGTCGCCGCAGCGCACGGTATTCTTCGAACAGTCTCCGATCTTACCTCCAGCCGAGGCGAACGGATCTTCTCAGACTATAACTCCCTTTCCTATTCCGCCTTCTAACCTAGGAAGCCATCCCGGATCGTTCCCTCCCGTGATCGGTCTATTTCCCTCAGGGGATGCTACCCGAGCGAATCCTGCTGTAGTGCAATATCCGTCCTTCACGATCTCTGAGCCTCCAATCTCATCACCAACAGATTTCGGTTCCTTGACTTATTCTACTGGTTCATTCACATATATGGACCCGGTTCATGGATCGTCATCATCCCTTAGCCCTATGGCTCAATCTGGATTTTACAATCAGAACTACGACCTTACCGACGGGGGAATTCTCTTCAGCCCTTATTGTTCCTCGACAAACGATCGTCTTGTCCCATCTCAGCCTGTATCTTCTGTGAATCCACAGAACTATCCAGGCCTGCTTATCAATAACCCGGTGGGAACACATTCATCATACGCAGGTTCAAATCAGAGACTATCTCACCTGAGATCACCTGGCCTTCATGCTATATCATCGAGCTCTCAGCTCTCACAAATGCCCCAAGCTTATGTTCCTACCTTTGGGGTTGATGCAGACGTACAAGGCACCTTTTTATCGCCTGAAATGGATTATCGAATCCTACCTCGATCGTATTCTCAAGAGCAGCAGTATGGTCTTTCTCAAGGCGAAATTTATAACAGGTCACAACGCTTGAGGCATACTTCTCCTAGACTCAGCCCAGCATATGCTAGAACAGGGTACCATCATCCTCCAAACGCGGTTGCAACTTCCTCGGCATCGCGTTTGGAACAGAGATCATCGTCATCTGGTCCTTGGAAGGATTCTGATTGGAGCAATAGGGGACGTTGTTGAGCCGTCCTCTACTCCTAGAAGCTTTCTGTCATATCAATGACTCTCCAGAGCTTTGTCTGAGGCAGATTTCAATGTTGTAAGGCGACGAATCATTCTCTCCATATTTAATTATTCAAACAATCTGTATTTATTTATTTCAGGTTCCTCTGGTCTTTTCACCTATTACATATCATGTTTTCTTATTCGTTAGGGACTATCCGCTCCCGAACAAGCTCATGCCCAAGCCAGATCCAGAGTATTGTATCTACATTGCACATTTCGTACCCTGTTATGTAGCACCAATTAATGATATTGAAGACTATCTTCGTTATTCGATCGTTCATCGGGTGTACTCGCATTGACCTTGATACTGACATGATTCTAAAGCGCTGAGCCCTTGACCATTTGATCTCTTCGTCACGTCTGTTCTGGGATAGAAAATCGACATAGCAATTCCAGACACAAAGTGCGAACTGATTATACCTCATTATTTCCAGCAGTGGGAGACTATATTGAACATCATTAAACCTGCATGGATACTGGGACTTGAAATGTCCGATCAAAATAGTATCTTGAGCCAGCCAATAAACATAGCCAAATTCGTTCCATCCCTCAAGCATAACAATATGCCCGTTCCCTGGGAAGCGCTTATTCCCTTTGGTTCGTCCTTTTGCGGCTTCTCAGAAGATTGAACAGTGTTGGGATGGGTTTTAGGTCTTCTTACTGCCATGTTCGGAGCCGCCGGAACGCTCCTGAACATATCTACACGGGCGCAGAACCAAGGAAAGGTATGTCAAAGCCAATTTTTTTATGCGCGTGTTTTTGAACTATGCTTCATCAAGCCCCCACGTTACAACATCGATAAATGGGATGAGATGATGATGAACCGGGATAAACAGCTGACAGGGCATATACGAGGGCAGTCGGTGCGTGCCGGGACTATTTCTTGTGATGCCATACACTGAGAAACCTTGCTTTTTCGAAGGACGGTGTCTTTGCACCACCCGGCTTCGAGACCAGCAGTATATGGGTTGCAGAGCGCAAAGCTTCTTAGAAAAAATATATTTGGATTTTTCTCACCTGATACTCAAATCATGCAAAATGAGGGACCATTTAATAAATCAAGCCCCTGAAGAAATGCATCTATATCATCTAGCTCTATATTGACTCGTCTAGCCACGTCAAGACATCGCGTCGCGGACCTACTTCCTCCTCAGTGAAACACGTATCCTGCAAGAACCCATACCGTTGGCCCTCGAGCAGCGGGCCTAGTCCGATTACAGCCCTCTTGTCTGATTGACTTAACACTGAATTTTCAACCGTCAAGGTACATCGATTAACCATGCCACGTTTCGACTTGAATTCGGCAAGCTGAAAACAATTGTATTCAATAGAGCATCACAGAGATAAATGATTTACCACTCTCCCCCACTCGAAGCTTCCCTGGAGCTCGTATGTAAACTCAGGTGATTGCCCATATGCCCACTCCCAGCTCTGCGTGATCGTTTGAGCGTGACGATGCTAGAATGTGGGATGACTAACAGAAAGTTCCTCCATTCCCTTCCGGATGTATTCAATGCTCTGGAGCTCAGGGGTTTCATTTATCACTTGGACCTGTTGAGTTGGTGCCTATGATTTCGACATTTAGCACCATAACGTTAGTGACCCACCGGTGTGGAGATATTGTATTCCTTGCGAAACTCGTTTACGATGGCATCCGTGAAAGAGTCGTGTGTCACGATAGCACTAAATTGCTGCAAATTACAAGTCGGGGAAGGTACAGAAGCTGTTCCTTTGGACATCATTGTGTCCTTAATTTGCTGAGTATGTTCCGCGAGATTGTGCAGGAAAACTCCTACCTTGTCAGGATTCAATAAGTTCACAAGTTTATCCAACTGTGTTGAGATAAGCATCGTTCCATGGTGATAAGCTCTTTTGTTTCCAATTTTGTATGCTGAACCGGAGATGTGTTGATATTAGATAAGTACGGTGAGCTGCAACAAAAAATGACAAAAGCTCATCTTATTGTGACCTATACATACATCATTTCTCTCGTTTACATGCGCACCTATGCCCAGCGAACGCACCGCACGGAGCACAATTTGGGACGTTTTGTGTCTATCAAACTTCGGTCGAGGGACATGAATTGAGAAATTTGTATTGCCGAGGTCCTGAAATCATATTAGTTGGGGACATTACAGGATACGACGAGACAAGTACCAACATGATAGACTGCACCTCCACCACTACGACGTCGGATGAAAGGTACTTCAGGCTGTTCTCGTAGCGTTCGAAAGGTGACCTCCTTCCATGGATTTTGGTTCCGTCCTATCACAACACATGGGTCGTTTCGATAGATGAGTAACAAAGGCTCCTCCGAAGTCTTATGTTGGAACAGCCTAATGAAAGTTGGAATAAGAAGTAAAATCCAAGGAGCAATCAGAAGGGTTGAAATAACATACCAATCTTCAAAGGTCAAGTTGAAGTAAGGATTGGTCGAGTTCGAAATATAGACCGAGAATTGAGCGCTGGGAGTAGTGAACGGACGCGACTGGAAACCGCATATCCGCGACGATACGTGTCGCAAGACTCGCAACATGGTTTAGATTTTTAGCAGCTAAAAGACTGAAGTGTACATTTGGTACGCATTCCATATACAGGAGGTGAGTTGTGATCGGGATCACAAACAAAGTCCAAACTTCGAGCAATCACTGTAAGCGGGCCGGTGGAACCAGACCACGGGTGGCCATTACAGCTTCTTATAAAAGACGCATATCTGAATCAACTATTTGATTCAGACACCTGGTTAAATATATGCAGTTCTGTGAGTATGATTTTCAAACTGCTGTAAGCTACAGGCTTACAATCACCAAAGATGACTAGCTCACCCAAGCTCATCTGGATGTGCATGCACAATCAAATATGAACTTACATGGTAATCTTGTATAAAACTCCTTTTACTTTGTCTGTTTTACAGATTATATCATTGGAAACTTCATATGACAAAAGACTAGTCTATGTGGAAGTAATTATGAGATTATTGACCTGTCTATCTTTGCAATTTTGCAATGCATGTATAATGTCAAGAGGGTGTCCTTTCAAGTCATTTGGTAGATTTTGACTTGCTGATGAGGGAAAGGAAGATTACTCTCACTTCAACAAAAATACTATCACTGAAGAAGTTCTATTCAGCATACTTTCTTCTAAGCCCTGTTCCTTGCTTTTTGGTGTTGTTCTGATTGAATCACACATTACCAGATTCTAACCTACCAGTAATATTTCAAAACTATTTCCTGTCTTGACCTTTAACATCTCTGTTCTTTCTAAAAGAACCTGTCAGCTTATTGAGTCTTCACTCTTCTGAGCTCGAAGTACAATAAAATCACTAAGGACATGAAGACATCTTGATGTATGCATGAGTGGGCCAATATGGTACTTGAGAAATTGAGATTGTGGATTTTTTTGTGTCCTTTTGTCAATGTCATGACCAAGAAAGTTCCCACTCCTCTTTCCAAGTAGCCAACAAATCTTGTGTCCTTTTTCTCTGCCCATTCTTGTCACGACCACTACCAACCCCCAGGACTTAGACCTGGCCCAAGGACTCCAAACCTCCCAAAACCACCCCCATGCCCCTCCCAGGCCCAGAGCACTACCTGGTCAACCCCCTCGGCAATCTCCAGCCATCACCGCCCATCACCACCACCAGCCACCGCCATCTCCGGCATCTCCTCGGCCATCACCACCATGACCGCTACATCAGCGCTGGCTCTGGCTATCACACCGCCCATGACCACCACATCAGCGCCGGCACTGGCAACACCTGATGCTCCCCCAGCCCATGCCAAGGCCCCCATCACGCATCACAATCACACATCACCTCTGACTCAATCTCTGCATGCCACGCCCTGCTCCCACTCTCCTCCTCACCACCTCGCTGCTGTGTGTCTCTGCATTCCCAGTGCAAGACCTCTGTGCCGCATGACATGTCTCAACTCCCACTGCCATCCCACGTGATCCCCG
This sequence comes from Termitomyces sp. T69sscA, assembly GCA_017657225.1. NCBI lineage: Eukaryota > Fungi > Basidiomycota > Agaricomycetes > Agaricales > Lyophyllaceae > Termitomyces > Termitomyces sp. T69sscA. The sequence continues at coordinate 28,956 of JAGGAQ010006141.1, forward strand.
GGTCTCACCTTAAGCCCCAGCACCGTGACCCGCTGCTGGAACCTGGGCCTAAGCCTCGGGGCCTACCTACCACACCATATATAAGTTGTAGAGTAGTAAGTAGTACTCTAGTCTTGATATTACCATAGCTCTCATACCATTTTGTTGTGTTTTGTTTCCGTCTCATATTCTCATGCATTTCAGCCTCTCTATTTTCACTCTGCTTCATTTCTTATTGTATTCATCTCATATCTGCTCCGTTTGTCGCCTCTATTTGTCTCATACTCTAATTCCACTCTGCTTTACTCTTCATCTCTCTGCCAATCCTAAGTTCTCTTGTCTTTTCTATCTCTGGCCTCCAGTCTCAACTTGTTCTGTTTCCCTTTCCCTTATCTTATCTCGACCTTTTCTCTTTTTGGCTTGCTGAATCTCCGCTCTCCCACTTCCATCCCCAGGACTCGCTAAGTCCCCGCGCTCATCACTTCATTGAACCCCAGGACTCGCTCATGCACCAGCGCTTACTCATTCTGCTCTCCTGTCTCTCTGAGACTCGTGCCTAACCTCAGCACTTGTCCTCCACTATCCCCAGCACTCGCCCCCTCTTCCGGCGTTACCAGCGATCCCCTACTTACCTCTTCTGCCCCGCTTCAGTCTTCTACATCTTGTGCCCCCTATTGGTACTCTGCATCTGTGGACACCGTGATCACCACATAAGGTACTTGCCCAGTGGACTGAGCCCCCATGGTTAGTGGAACCTGACAATTCTTCTATAAAAATCATAAGCTCAATCATCTCTCCAAAAATCCCTATCTGAAAATCCACATCCATGCTAGTTCTTACTATATGCTCACCTCATAATGTGCAATTGTGGATATTATCCCAATGAATGGGTTTCACAGAAAATCATGATAGGCCTCCTTGATGAGGTTTGGTCACCGGATCAAGTATTTGTAAGGGTGACCTTTTGGAGTTGTGGCACAATCATGCAACTGGCAGAGGGAAATCCAAAGTTATATTAGGAACAGTAATGACAGTACAGTAGTAGACATGATACATTGACATAACCTTTCACAATGCTCAAACAGGAAGTGCAGGATGTTCTGGAGGTTGCCTTAAAAAAAAATGATCTCTGGAGATCTCTGGAGGTCTAGAGTGGGCCCCAGGAGTTCCAGGGAATGGTGCAGGGGGCAGAGCAAAGTGTAGAGGGGTGGAGCAAATAGAGATCAGCATAGAACAAAATGGAAATACTCTAACAGTATCTGTCTTTGAAGATAAATCTGAATTCACAAACCAAATCATTGGTCCCTGAAACTGGAGACAAATTTTAATTGTACAAAATACCACTCAACAATTTTAAAGAATTAACATTGACTAGTTGATTGGCAGGTCAGGTACTATTATCAGACAAAATGAGGTTGGCATAACTGATTAGAAATGGACCTGGAATGTCTTCAGGCTGAGTTTCTGACACTTCACACTTTTACTGGTAGAAAAACTAACAATAGATTGATCTTTGGCAGCTGAAGGCTTTTGGTAAGATGACTGCACAAATCTTGCTATTGTAAAGCTCCATAAATTGCCTGTCAAGGGGACAAAGGCTATACCTGTGTGAAGTGGTGATGAAGATGTTAGGTTCAAAACTCCAAGGATGCCTCAATACTCTGCCTCAACCATGATGTCTTCTCATTTTATTTTTTGAGCACTAAGAATGAAGACATCTCATGTACCTTTGCTCATGTTATATCGTAGAAAATGGGCCACAATTATAATGCAAGGACTGCTTCAGTCACTTGTGTGGAGCGGTTATGAAGATGTTGATTTCAAAAACTTAGATACTTCAATACCTTACCTTGACCCATGATGTTTTATCATCTTATTTTACTAGTTTTGGAGCATCAAAAGTGAAGATAACTCATACAGCAAAAAATGTACCCTTGCATATATTATATCATGAAAAGTCCACTGCAATACCAATGTGAGAATTGTCTCAGTCATACAAAAATCAAGAATCTCTCCAATACTTGCTGAGCCAACATTTATTTGACACACACATTGTACAATGATGGGGAAGGTCAATGTCTAATTTTAACCATAGAAGGTGGAGAAGATTGAGTTTGACAAGCTTGACAACAATTTCTTGTGTTGACTATAACATGATATATATCTAGTATATTAGTCTGTTATTATAATGTACTTATATCAATAGCTATTGTACTTCTTGTTTTATTGTTAGTAAATTATAAATAACATGTCTTTTGTCAACTCAGAGGCTTGTTCAGCATCTCCATTTTGCAAATTTTGTTGAGCATTACATGATGATCAAAATGCATGATGTTGACTATCAATATTCAATCTTAAGCATTAAAAAAGTTCATTCTATGTCTCTGATTACCATATAGCCTCAATTTCAATAATCACCTTGCTATTTAATTGTTCAGGCAATACCCTGGAATGTTTGATGTGAATTAAATGCTGTTGGTGGAATGGTTTTTTAAGGAAAAAAGAATTATGGTCAGTTACAAATGATGGTGCTGTCGCAATACCATTTCTGACATGAATGATTCATGGCCATTCTGCTGACTTGTTCCTCATTTCCATCCAGCCTGAATATTGCCATTTTGTATCAAACATGATTGATCTGATATATTTCAGGCTAGAGGAATGCATCTTCAAAAAGCAGCACAAAGATCTAGTTTGATTAACAATACAAAATTCAACAAAGTGGAGCCAATTAGAAAATCAGTAAATAACTCATTACAGAAATGTGGTGAGCTTGAAATGATAAATAGGCCAGCAAGACTTTTTTCTACATTGTAAGGGTGACCTCTGGCGATGAGCCCTAGTAATAAGCCCTGGGTTGTGTCAAAAAGAGTACTGACATATTTCCTGACACAGGCTTGTGGACTAGTGGTCAGCACACTCTATGGTCTACCTGGTGCCCTCCCAAGTGTGGGGTTTGAATTCTGGAACCAGCACTTTTACTATTGCGTTATATTCTTTTTACTTATTTTACCTTACTTTCTTAACCCTGAGGTTTCACTGACCTTACTGCTGCACCCTAGCAACTGTCATCATTCTGATGACACTGACAGTTGGTGATTTCATACCTACTTTTTGACATCTTGACACAACAGACAGCTTGATTGGCACCACTAGGGGTCACCAAGATCTGATGGACATTTTCCTATGTAAAAGATTGTTGGTCATTATTTACTTATCAAGTTCACCACTTTGGCGACCTTTGGTTGCCAACAGCGACTTTGCTTACAACTTAGTATATATACTGTACTTATACACTGCCAATAACAAGTGACCTTTACTATCCATCTCTTATGCTTGGGCTTCAGAGCTCAATTTAGCCTGTCTTAAGTCTACTCTATGCCAAGGTGCAGTCTTAGTGCTTTGTTCTGCCACTGGGAATATGCTGGTATCCTAGTTCAACTACATGCCTTGCACTTACGGCAGGCTTCTAGCGCTTGGCAACTACGCTAAGCACCACCTTCCTACTTTTTTACCATTGCCCTCAGCTAGCTTGTCTTCTGGGACACTGCCCAGTTCTCCTCCATTAGCAAGCCCAACACTATTTTCTTTCCACCTTGTGCTTGCTTACTCAGACACCACTTGGTACAATTTTGGGCATCATCACCAGGTTGTGTCAGAAGAAGTACTGACGTATTTTTTGGTACAGACCAGTGGACTAGTGGTTAGCGTGCTCTATAGTCTGCCTGGTGCCCACCTCAAAAGCTGGGGTTTGAATCCCTGGACAAGCACTTTTTGTATTATGTTATTATCTTTTTAATCATTTTTACCTTACTTTCTTGACTCCAAGGATTCACTGACCTTATGGCTGCACCTGTAAGGGCGACCTCCGGGAGTTGCAGCTCAATCACACAACTAGCAGAGAGAAATCCAAAGTTGTATTAGCCAGGGTAATCAATGATACAATGATAACTAATCACCTAGCAGAGGGAAATCCAAAGAGAACAAGTCTAAGGATTCCCCGCTGCTTAGTATGGCACATTAGCAGGCGGCGGAGGCATGGAAACAACTGTACAGGTGATCGGAGCTAACCTTAACCTTGGATAATGTTTGAACAGGAAGGACGTGAAGTTCCCGGGATTTCCTAAAAAGGAAATGACCTCCGGAGATCTCCGGGGGTCTAGAACGAGTCCCAGAGGTCTAGGGTGAGCCCCAGGGGTCTCAGGGAGTGGCGTAAGATGTGCCCAAGAATGGAAATTGAATGGAAGTCCCCTGACAGCACCCTAGCACTGTCATTATTTTGATGACACTGACACTTAGTGATTTTATACCTACTTTTTGACATATTAACATGACAGACAGCTTGATTGGTGCCACTAGGCATCACCAAGGTCTGATTGACATTTTCCTATATAGAAGATTGTTGGTTGTTGTTTACTTACTAAGTTCCCTGCTTTAGCAACTTTTGGTCACCAATGGCAACTTTGCTTACAACTTATTATTCTACTATACTTATACACTGCCAATAACAAGTTCTCTTCACTCCCCATCTCTTATGCTTGGGCTTCAGAGCTCAATTTAGCCTGTCTTAAGTCTAGTCTATGCTAAGGCACAGTCTTAGTGCTTTGTTTTGCCACTGGGAATACACTGGTATCCTAGTTCAACTACATGCCTTGCACCTACGGTGATAAGACCCAGGTTGTGTCAAGAGGCGTACTAACGATTTTCCTGGCACAACCGCAGGGACTAGTGGTTAGCGCCC
>JAGGAQ010006142.1:0-33388 GCA_017657225.1 Termitomyces sp. T69sscA
CTACATTGAGATTTTGAAAAAGTGGCCGAATCACTTGAGGACCCTGAAAGTGGCCGAATCGACCGTGGGGGATAGTACAAGTATGTGAAGTATGATGTATATATTACGGGAGCTGGTTGTTTGTGCGCGGACCACGCCAGTTTTTTGTAACATAACGCCGAATTGAGTCGGAAATGGTTCCCAAAATTCGGACTCAATTTGCAATAACAGTTTTAAATTTATTTTACAACACTGTAAGTATATATTAGCCTGCTTGCTCTTGGGCAGGGGTGACGAGAGTGACCCCAAGACAGCATCATGAAGGAACTCGACGAGAGTTCTATATGTTTTTGTCCAATTCAGGTCTTGCAGAATACAACGCATGCATGGATGTCAGAAAAGAACAGGGAAAACGAGGGCAGTTGCAAAGAAATCAGAGGGTTCCGACTTGGGGGGGGGGGGGGCGTACATAGCATTCTGAGTTTGATCCTGTAGTCTAGCTCAAAAGATTGCCATTCCCAAGATAGATATCAAACCAGATGAGTTCGCTTGTCTGCGACTGTATTTACTATATCAAGTTTTGGGTGGTTTTACACAGCTTGAGTATGCCAGTTAACGACCAAAATCAGTGAAGTTTAAAACGATTGGATTGAGTCTATTTTACTCTTTCAGATGAGCTTCAAAGTGGACGAAAAGTGGACGCAATAGTCATTGAAAAGGCATGCGTCCTAACCGGAAGCAGGAGAATTGATCTATCATTACACACACGTACAACACAAGTTTGCTTGTCAAATGACTCTAATGTCAGTGATAACAAGGTGCTCCCAAGAAATTGTCAAAAGACCTATAAGAGAGTCTCCCCTGCCGTGAATCATGAGTAATACTCGGTTATTTATCGGAAACGATACTGACCAAGCGCCGACCGAACCAAGGAGCAGCCCACCTCCACGGTCTGAAGAACACTGATATCGTCCGCGAGTGACGGATTGACCTCCTGTTTGACGTCAGCAAATGGGACTACCAGGGTATATGCTACCTACCATCAAGTCCAATGCCACGAGTAGACCTGTTTCGTAGATTGCCTCGCAAATGTAATGACCCTCCCTGAACGTAAGACCACCACGGACCTGCACGATGGGGCTCAGTGGATGACACTCTGGCAAAAGTGCCTCAAAATACCGGGGTCCCAGTAGATGGTGCGACGGAGGGATCCAGTGCGTCTACGTCAAAGCTCAGATGGATAGGGCGGTCTCTGTTGGGATTGACGTGGTCTAACGCCATTTCCACGACTTTTCCAATGCCATACTTGTCAACTTCATGCATACTGAACGCCTTAATATTCTTTTCGCGAAGGATGCGCTTTTCTCCTGCGTCAACATCACGTAGACCGATGTACACAAGGCGGTCGGCCTTGAGAAGGGGCTTCACCCAAGAGAATTCAGACACTTGGTTACCAATACCAAGAAGAAAAGAAACGGGCATGCCATGTATATTTCCTGAACTAACCGTCAGTACAATGCCCCTATCACAGAAAGTTATGCACACCTGAATCCGTAGTCTCAACGGTGTTGATGTCAGCGTGGGCATCGATCCAAATAAGACATGCTTCTGGGTGTGCACTGAGCTTGAGTCAGTGGCTGAAACAGGGATTAGTGTCAGAATAGTAGCACCTTAGTGTTCCCGACACGGTGCCCAAATCCTACTTGATAAATGAGATTTGCACGTATATAACGATACTGCGCGGACGAAACTAAAGAGTGGTCACCTCCCAGGGTGACGGTGAGTTCGCCGTTGCAAGCATGTCCTCCCACTGCTTTTGCAACTGCTTCCGTAACACGGGAAACTAGGCGCGGATTCTTCAGAATGCCAATAGGAGGGTCACTGGCAGCATCTACGTCTTCAAATTGGTGGTGACCATCAAACTTGACTCTCCAACCAAGATCGGCAATTTGTTCGATGAGGCCAGCCTCAACGAGGTGAATGGGACCTTTGTCAACCCCGGGCCTTGGCTTGGACTCGTAAGTGGGAAGTAAATGGGTGACGAGGCGCAGCTCACCTGCCCACCGCTATTTGTATTGCAGATACTGGTATGAGCGTCACCTTTACATTGATCATGAAGACTGAACGTGCCTAAAGGGACACCCTACGATCTGAAACGACACTGAGATATATTTTCCAGACAGGACACAAGCATACACACAGCAGCCGTCTTCGGTTCAGCGATGAAACGACACTTTGTGGCCATGATGGATCAGAATACCTGGATGGTGGGTGTATCTGAAGGAAGACGGAGCGCAGGTGCAACTTTAACTGTGCTGGAGCTCAAAGATCCGAGAAAGGTGTGGATAGAGAGGCTAATAAGTCCTTCGATGGTCCGATAGTAGTTTCGCGATGCATTTGCCAAGTTGAGTAGTTGATCCGGGTTCCAAGTGTCCTGTCATGATCAGCTGATGTCAGTGATGTCTCCGCTGCCTTCAACTTGCTGCTTGACAACAATATCTGCATCACAGTGCAACCATTTTCTAAAAATAGCTCATTAAATATCATCATGATGGGTCCAGCTCGACCAACCACCTTGCTTTCATCCAACTATGTCTACAAGCGAACGTGCGTCTGACTACGAGCATACTCCCTCGAGGACACCTCCCAGGTTTCAGGATCTTGTACGTCTTATATACGCCCTCAGTAGTATCAGTCTCCTACCTACCCATGCATTTCCATCTTCCCCGTGTCAAATCCTTGACTAACATCGTCGAACAGGTTCGCGATGTTATAAAACAATATCGACACGAGAAAGAATCAGAAGCGCACCAGGTATGGTAGTCTCATCTCATGGATCTAACATCACACCTCATTCGTCTTTAGATCTTCCGTGGTGCCGCAGGCCACCAGCCCAAAGGTGTCGTACCCCAGACAGTCAATCCGGTACGCAATCCGGAATCTTCGTCTTATTTGTGCTGATTGAACGCTTGCCAGGATGAGGAAACCGTCCCAGGCATCGAACATCCTGGTAGCACTGGTGTCATCTATTGTTCTGATAGGGCTATGGCCAATGGTTTCAGCTATGCCAACTCTCATCAGTGGGCCAATCTCGGCCAAGGTGCCCCAGAAGTTGGTCCTATTCCGAACGCACCTCCCCGTCCGACTTCGATTCCCGTCCCTACTGATTCCCTCGAATATGCCCCTACTACCGGGGTCAAAGGTACATTCAACCGCTTTTGTTTTGTCAGACACTTAACCGATCATGATTTAGCCCTGAGAGAGGCTGTCGCTAACTTGTATAATGTGACCTATCGCGGTGATAAAGCAAGCAAATATACCTACGAAAACGTGTGTATTGTACCAGGCGGTCGTTCTGGCCTTTCTCGTGTCGCAGCAGTCATTGGTGATGTTTACACGGTGGGTACAGCCTTTGAGCAACTCCCTCCTGTTTATGTATCTTTGCATTGTAGTCCTTCCAAATTCCGGATTATACTGCATACGATCAAGTTCTGAGTGCATTCAAACGACTTGTACCTGTTCCGACTGCGTCAGTTTCGTCTTTCGTTGTTCATCGCGTTTTCTGACTTCACTTTAGGCTCGACGCCAAGGTGATCTTCTGTCAACTTACCACAGACAAAGAGTTCTCTAACACCGCTATATATAGACTAAGTACAAGCTTGATATTCAACAGACCAAAGTAAGTAGATTTCGTTTTTACAGACGCCGCCTGACATCCATATGCTTCTCTAGAAGGATATACAGACACAAGGTCTAGCAGTAATTCTTGCATCAAACCCACGAAATCCCACTGGACAGGTAGTTTGGATATGATAGCGTGTTTCCCTTTTACTTAGTGTTACGTTCACCTTAGGTCATCAAGTGAGTCCATATTGGATTCATTTCCAGAAACATTTGACAACCCGTTATCATCCAAGGGGTAACGACCTCAAAGAACTTGTTGCCCTTAGTCATGAAGGGACAACAGTGATACTGGACGAGGTATACCATGATTTCACGTTACCTCTCCTTCTAATGCGGTTTTCAGTTTTACTCCTGGTACATATACCCGAATAATGAGCATGATTTTGGAAAGTCCGTTTCTGCCGCCCAGTATGTCGACAATGTGAATGAAGATTCCATGATCATTATCGACGGCCTGACCAAGGTTTGCGTCTCGCATTTCGTTGAAAATTGAAACCCGGTTCTCATGAATGCCATAGAACTGGCGCCTTCCTGGATGGAGAGTTTGCTGGGTCATCGGGCCTAAGAATCTGATCACTGCGCTGTCCCAATCTGGTCAACATTACCCTTGGCTTTAGTTTGGATCCGTACTGACGACAACCCCACATAGGGTCATTCCTTGACGGAGGTGCAAACCACCCGTACGCCTAAATCAGGCTCCGTGTCTTTCCATTGACATTTATCTTTTAGGTTACAATTGGCCGCCATCCCGCTGTTGGACCCATCTCTCGTCGCGCAGGAAAAGGTATGTTCTTGGGTTAGATAGACATAGAACGAGCTTTATGAGCGTCTCCGCCAGGTTGCTCTCCAGAAACATTTCAAAGCCAAACGTGACCATGTTCTTTCCCGTCTCCACGCACTGGGTCTCGACGTCGATATTCCCCCCAACAGCACCTTTTACATCTGGCTCAATCTTGAGAAGCTCCCGGAACCCCTCAACAACGGCCTCGTGTTCTTTGAGGAGCTGCTCAAGTACAAGACCATTGTCATCCCTGGTATCTTCTTCGACATAAACCCTGCTCACCGCCGCAACTTGTTTAACTCTCCTTGCCATCATTTCGTAAGGATTTCGTTTGGTCCACCAATCGAAGACCTTGACAAGGGGTTGGATGCTATTGGTCAAGTCCTTCAAAAAGTTAGAAGGACAGGAACCCGAACTATGGGCCATGGGTATGTCACCAGACTGGCCGAGGGATATGCATGACTGATACCCCCGGTTGAAGATACAAAAAGAGCATCGACATCACCCTCGATACGCAAGTTCCTAATCTCAATGGGTCGCTTAGTCCAACAACCCCCACTTTTGTATGTCTCGTTGTATGCTTTTCCAGCTGACTGATAGACACCTCTTTCAGGCAAAAATTTGATGTTACTTCTCTACCAAAGTTGTACTATGATGGAATCTATCTAAGAAATGTCGTCTGTATACCTGCTGCTGGATTGTACCCTTCCTGAATCCTGAATGAATGCGAGTCGTTTCTGTCAAAATGAAGAGATTCGCTGAGCAGACCATCATAAGACACATTCCATCATGCAGGCGAGGCTCAACATGACTTTAAAATTGCCCACTAGGATCAAACGGAGCGAAAGCAGTCTTGAAAGCTTGTGCATCAGCCTTGTCCTCGTCCTCAGTCAACATGCATGCCTTCCAGTCGAAGCGGTCTGGCATGCCCAATAGATTGACCAAGACTTGTCTGGAGAGATTAGAGAGGGAAACAAGTTCTTCAGCGAGACGGACGAAAGAAACGCAAGGACACGCACCTGCCAAACTGGATGCTAAACGGCACATGATCCTTGATCAAATGCACCATTTTTCTACCATCTGGCAGGTCGACTTTGAAATAACTACCTTTGCCTCCTCTACATGAATCCAGTGCCGCCTCTGCATCTTCCTCAAAATCGATGCCAAACTGTCGTCCTTCCTGAATAAAAGCATCCTCAACCCTATCCTTGAATTCCAGCGGTACAGGCACAGACTGAACATGTGCGTGACCCCCTTTGGCCCTTAAACGTCCAACCTCAAATGCAACACCAACAGCACCATGTTTTGCGTACATGGCCTGAAGGGCTGACTTGTATCTGAATAAGGAGAAACGATGTTTCAGCATCATAAATCCAATACTCAACCAATGAGGGCACATTTACTTCTCAGTTTCTTCCACAATAGGTCCTGCAAGGTCGTCAGGCAACGTAGTGTAAGTAGGAAAATGTGTGATTGGGACAATCAAAGCATGGCCTCCTCCAGGGACGACAATATTGTCCGAGGATGATTGTGTGGGGATGATTTGACCCTTTGGTAGTGTCAGGTAGCATTCCGACCCAATCGCAACTATAAGATGTTTTCTGTGGGTCCAACCATGTTATTAATTGGGGTTAGGTTGCACGTATTACCCGACGTACGCGAGATTGGGACATGATAGGCAGAACCAGCATTCTTCCGCTGCAGGAGCTTAATATAAACTGGAACACGGGAAGGAGTAACTCACGTCTGATCTCTTTCACGGGTCCGGGCCTGCCCCCTCGTCGCTCACCCTGTGGCGGGCGCTGATTTGCGACCAGGCAATCTTCAAGGAAATGGAGCTCACTTCCACAGGCGCGACACACATAACCTGGTTTTGGTTTTTTCCCGCCTGTATCGCCTCGTTCATCTCGAGTTGGACAGTCTCGTACAAGGTGACCAGGCTGTAGACGGTAGAAGAAAGCTGGGCGTCAAATAGTTTGCACAACTTACAGTTCCGCAAATTCTACAGATATAACCATCAGGCGGATGCGTTCTTTCAGGACAATCGTTTATGAAATGCTAGGAAAAATCAACACAGGTATTGATATCTTGTTATCAAGATACCTCAGTCGAATCACAGCGTCGACACTTGTAGCCTGGTGGCGGCTTTCCCGGTTCACCTTGCACTAGAAATAAACAAGGTTATTACCTGGTTACACAACATAAATTACATCTGACCTATCCGGCTACGCTTGGTGGGTACCTGTACATTTCCAAATATGAAGTTTTCACTCTCTGCATACTGATGAGGTCGTTTCACTGGCCGATGTATACCTTCTGTAAATGGATTTCTAGATGCATTCGCAGGACGCGGCACCTGCCCGAGTTTCGGTGTAATTGAAAAGGCATAAAACCACTTGATATTACTAATTAGTGGACCATAGCTTCATGCCGAGATTCACGTACTCTGGGTTTCTTTCCAGTGGATGGTGCACCCCCAAAGGCACCAAGACTAATGAACCGTGAGACTCGGCCTTCTGCTTCGTCCCATACAAAAGGTTCTCGTTCCCAAAATTGTGGTGGCACGCCTCCGGAGGCAGCAAAGTGATAACGGGGCTTGATGTGGCGAATTAATCCGTCCAATTCCGAGACACCTGAAGATATGAGTTCAGGTAGCGGGAGAACAACCCCAGAGAGCTGTGTGACAGCTGAAGGCCAAACGTTCGTCATGAATATGTCGATAAGTTGAGAGGAGGATGCCGAGCTTTGTATAGCAGCTAATGAGCCATAACTTTGGACATTGGATGTTTCTGCAATTGAACTCGAAAGGAGCCGCTCTAGAGTTTGTGAGCTGAAAAAGGGCGACAAAAATCCCTACAGGAAGATTAGACATTATGGCCAGACGGGTGGAAAAACATACAGGAGCTGATTCTGCGGCGGAGTATACATCTGCGTCGTATTTTCCACCCAAGCAAGCGATACGCAAGCCATGTACAGTCGTTATGATGCCCGACTTGCCTATGCATGTATTAATGTGTCGCCCTGATTCAAGGAAGATGATACGCGTACTCAAGAGAAATACTCCTTTACATAGCTCTCCACCATCTTTGGCAAATTTCTCAACTACCTTCTCAGGCAGTGGATAGTCTCCCTGCATGATATAGCAGTCAATCGGAGCTTCATGTCACATTCAGTTCAACAATCTACATAAAGGACAACGTAGGCGCCCACCCTCTAACTCTCCGGCCAAAAGTTGTGACGTTTCATCTTCATTGCTAGATACATCGCCTTTGTTTCCGAAGAAATCGCCAGTGCAGAGAACCAGATCAAATTTGCCATGTTTCGCGTCTATTACTTTGATTTTAGCGAAGAGATCCTTGATAGAACCCGCTGCAGATCCAACGGCTAGACTTCAGAGAAGAAGCATTCAGCAGGAGTACTTGGCTTAACGTAGATCCTTACATCTTCACAGAACTTGTCATCAAGGTCGAATGTCGATATGCCGTGAAGTATGTCGTGTGCTCTTACTTCCGCTTTTGGAAGGCGCGCATGTTTATTTGGACAACGTTTAATTCCAACCACATGAAAACCAGCGTCGCGACACGGCAATCGTACTCCTTTCTATTCGTACGCACAATGCAGAACATTATCTTCAATCCCGAGTGACATAAAGCCAAAGGCATGAGGAAGCCGAGCTTGGACGCACAAGCACATCTTCTGCAGTAAGACGGTCTTCATGGAGTTTTGGATCCCCAATGTTTCATGGCAACTTGTTGTATTTTATCATCCTTCTTCGTTCTCAAAACCAGTCTTGACGCGTTTTGTTCGGGGACACGAGTCTACTATATGAATTGGTAATATGTATGCACTTCGATGACTGTTTCCAGCATGAGGATGGGTAGACGACGTGACGTTGCGATAATTCCCGTTGAGTGCTAAAATCTATAGCGTCGCGTACTTTCCTTCAGTCAGGATAATATATGATCAGTACATGTCTTGGCAAATGGCTTTGGATCTACTGTGTGTCCTTGCCTCGTATTGGCGACGAGGACAAGGAGAGAGCTGATATGTCATGATGCTGAAAGTATAACCGACAAAAAATGTTCCATTCTGGACAAGGATTACTGTTTTGGTAGATTTCGGACACACTGCAGAAAAGTGGTGCCGAGACTGGCAATATCCGTACCGCGAATCATGGCAATTTTGAGCTGACATATGTTCGCTTTACCTGGATTGCTGCCTGTCCAAAATATGGACTTATCGGGCGGCCGTGTCATTGCCGTGCAAGTGTTTCCGTCAGTTTTGATGCTTTTTGTTCGAACCATACCATATGTCGATGTGCTGTCGCGAGGCAGTCAAAGCAAAAAAAAAAAAAAAAAAAAAAAAACTCGTTCGGAACGCTTCAGCACATGGCCAGGAAACAACAAGAGGTCTGTAAAGTGCACATATGGCGGAAATTTCATGTGTCGCTAGTCATTGAGCTATTTTTGGTGGGACCGAATGCACACGCAAAATGCTCAGCGGCTTCCAATGAGGAACAATGGATCGATGATCAGATAGGAAAAGCGAGTCTAGGGCATTCGCCCGAACGAAGGACCTCCAGGAAAGGAACAAGGCCAAAATAAGCGAAGAACAACCAAATACATCTAAATGGCGACGTGTGTCTAAACTGGGGCGGTGTTGTCCCATGTCAATCAAGCCGCGCATGTCGAACCCTGAACATTAGACCATGGCCTTCTACTACGGCTTTGGTTTCTCCGGTGCCTAGTGCCTGGCTCCCAAGGATGTCTACTTACATATTTAAGTTCTTCACTTTTTCCAATTTTCCTCACCAGGCCCGTCTCTGGCATCCCAGCAATTCTTTCGTCAACAACAATGGTTGTTCTCCGTGCTTTACTTCCTGCTCTTCTCATTATCAGCGCTTGCGCCACTCCACTTCCTGGCGATTTCCAAGCCCTTCGATTCCCCAGTGCTGATCCGAAAGAGTTGCTGTGCCAGCTTCCAATCCTCAAAAAATTCCTTTGCCCTCGCTCAGGGAACAGTTCTTTATATGTTAAGACTCCTCTTGGTCTTGCCATAGGAACCCCCGATGATTCCGGAGTGCGCAGGTTTGTTGTTAAGTATGCCAGTGCTAGCCGGTGGGGTCCTTCCACTGTCGCATCTTCATGGGCTCTTCCGTGAGTGAATACAATCTCCCGTGATTATTCTCTATGCTTACTGCTCTACAGCACCGGTGCCGCTAACGAGACATCGTTGCCCCCTGCCTGCCCGCAACCTGGAGTGGATCCTTCCGTATATAATGAAGACTGTCTCTCCATGACCATTTATGTTCCTCCCGACCTTCCCTTGTATAGCAGTGCGCCTACGCTGATGTGGTATGTATTCTCTCAATCTCTTTCCAGCTGACTCTAATGTGATTGACAGGATTCACGGAGGTTCATTCATCGTTGGTTCAGCTACTGGCCCAGGTCTAGATGGATCAAAGCTCGCAGTTGCAACCAACTCTATTGTCGCAGTCGTCCAGTACCGCCTCGGAGCAGTATGTCAATCATTGTTTTGTTCGTCTATGCATGCTGATATCTTTTGAAGCTGGGATTCATGTCACCTGATGGAACAACCAATCTCGCAGTCAAGGACATAATCAACGCCCTGAAGTTCTTGAACAAGGTTTCGCCTGCATTTGGCGGATCTTACTCGAAGATTTCTGTTGCTGGTCAAAGCTCAGGCGCAAATATGATCAGAGCTCTTTTAGCCGTCCCCTCTGCTTCTTCGTTGTTCAAGTCTGCCATTTTACAGTCTGATCCTATGGTAAGCCAGCATTTTATCTGGAAAAACGCTCAGAACAAATGATTTGTACAGAATTATGGGTTTCTGGCTCCCGCCGTCCAGCATACACTACAAAGCTCATACAACGGCCTCATTGGTTGCGATGCCACCAATACAACTTGCCTTGATGAGTTATCTTTAGATGCCATCATCAATGCTCAAATGAACTTGTTCAGCAACGCTGTCAAGCTTGATGCATCAGCTGGTATTGCAGAGGCTATTCGTCCTGTCCGTGATGGGAGCCTCATCACTTCTCCTCTCGATTCCTCTGCTGCGTTCCCATCGGTCAGCAAGCCGATCCTAGTAACCACGGTCCTCAACGAGGCCGGGTTCGCCATATATGGTCAATTCCAAAGCCCTCTGCCCAGCACATCCTTCGAACCCATATGTGAAGCTAGCGTTGGTACGGAGCGCAGTGCGCTTATAGTTGACTCTCCCTACTACCCTGCTACACCCGGTCCCGATGGGGGCGAGTCTGATGCTCGCAGCCAGCTGCAAATAATGGGCACAGACTATATGTGGAAATGCTCTGGATGGACGTTTGCAAGGAATTGGGTGCAGAACGGCGGTAAGGCATACGTCGGAGAGTATCAGCTCGGCGCATCGTATGCTGGAAATAGTGCTGTATCCTACTGCACTGAGGAGGGTGTTGTTTGTCATCAGGACGATATCGAGATAGTGGTGAGTAGCCTCATCTTCATGTCGTGTGAATGACCTACTAACTATCCACAGTTCGGCACGGTCTCCAACCCCACCACTGCACAAGCAGCTCTCATCACGGAGATGCAACAACGGTACAAGGCGTTCATTGCCACCGGTAACCCAAATGTCGCTGGTTTGTCTACCTGGACTGCCGCAACAACTTCTGATGTTAATGCTCTTCCCCTTGGCGGCACCGATCCCGTGGTCGTTGGGGCTTGCGACCCCGGTTTCTGGGGGCATGATGTTCAATACGACTATCAAGTCTATGATATCTGATGAATGGATAGAACCTATAATTGCGTATTAATAATCCTTCAACCTTCATTCTCGCTGACTCGCATAATCATAATACTCTCTGACTGTAGCTTTATGTCTCCGCATTACTTAGAATCGTTTCCTTTGATGACCTAACTGTAGCCATAATTATCATTGACAATATATATTAATCAGAAAGCCGTTGCATCCTAGCTCTACTACAGTTTCGAGGCTGAATTAAAGACATGTGGTTCTATCTCTGTAAAGATATCAAAGTTCCTCTCTACAGTGACTTCAGAAGTGATCTGCAATGCAATGCGATGGTGAGTTATCATCGTGTCAGATGTATCAAAATATGTGCATACCCCGCCTTTGCCAGCTTTGACGACTACACGGTGCCGCCGACCCTTAGAGCCGCCACGCGTTTCGTCACCTTCGTATGTCAGAATGGATCTTCCTTGGCCATCGACAGATCCAAGTCTAAGGGGGTTCAACACCATACGCCCAAACAGCCCCTTGGATAGAGTCTCTACACGTTCTCGCTGTGCCGGTGTATTGACTTGACCCTGAAAAATCTCCGAAAGAGTGTGAAGAAGATATGCCTGAGGAGGCATCAACGTGATCTGTCCTTCGCGAAACTCTTGAATTGCTTTCGCTGGATGAAGATATCGTGCAGAGATAACTTCCTGCCCACCGTCTACTCCAATCAGCCGATAGATGCCGAGAAGACATATAAATAGTACATACCGTGTTTTGGGATGCGATCTTGTTTGGTCCCAGATGAAAAACCCGATGAAGACGTTGCCGGCAGAAAGGCAATGAAGAAATGAGTGTGGAAGCGCCTACACAGCATCAAGTAATATATCGAATTAGTGATGTATTTGGTCATACCTCGATACGTTCGCTGGGGTTATCCACTGTGTGAATGGAAGAAGTGAATTCACGTCAGGCGTCATGTTCTGGCTCGAAAGAAAGGCCTGAAAGCCTAATTTCTGTGAATGGATGTTACGGCGCGCATCATCCAACACTTCATCTGTCAATGTGGTTGATGTATCATGGGAGGCTCGGGAAGCAAGTAGTATTCCAGATTCTTCAAATGTTTCGCGTATCGCCGTCATAACCAAGGAAGTGTCCTGTTTTCGGTCAAAGTTTCCTCCAGGAAAAACCTGGTGTAATGATGTCTAGTTCAGAATATGCTGTCGATTATGGGGAATGATCATACATACATGAACTCCACCAAAGTGCCGAGCCTCTGGATTGCGCTGTACCAGAAGTACTTCGTTACGCGAGTTGACAATTATAACACTTGCAGATTGTCTAGGAATTTGATTTTGGGCAGTGGTGGTAGCAGCAGTACTAACCATGGTGCAACGAGGAATGAGGAACTTGTTTGGTGTAACAGATATCAGAGATGGGCGCGAGACACGGCGTAGGATGTTTTGGGTCAGTACCATATATATGCGCTCGACTAATTCAGGGCCACCTGCTTTGATTCAAGCAGTACGGGTCGGACGACTCACTCGGGGGAGCACAGTTCGAAGGTTGTGCGATCGGAGCGGGGATACCGGCAGTCGGAGAAACGATGCCGGAATATGATTATACCACGTGGATGGAAATGCTTCCGCAGGAAAGTATTCATCAGGGGAGATCGGGCGGCGTTTCTTCTGTTGCAAAGATTTGATTTGAGTGGGTCTGTGAGATCAGAATCCAGAATCTATGAAACCGTCAATATCCTATTCCGTAACGACCACCCTTTACCCTTTTAGAGTTGAGAAAGTTGAGAGAATCCAGGGAAAGAACCGATTGGTTGACATACAGAGTGACAGTGAAAAGTTGGACAATATTAGCTACTTTTTCTAAATTCAGTCGAAGAACGATTCAACGATCAATGCGGTCTTGAAGATCGCCAGTCAGAGTTGCCTGCAACAATCTTTCACAACGGTCGCTGGCCTTGAAGATTGAAGAATCACAGATATATTTGTGAAGTGCACGATGGTTTCAAGTCGGATTATCATATGTATGTACACCACAATGCACACACATTGACAAGGAGATGTCAATAAGCGCTACCAGTTTTGAAACAGAAACCTATCATTACATTCTGAGTCAAAAACTGGTTGTGCGATGACTCTTTGAAAAAAGATTTTTCAATGCTCCGGTAAGCCTCGGACAACTTGCTTCCAGTGCTTAAAGACACAGGATAATCGGCAACCGAGCATTCATAATGAATACGAAGCTTACCTTATGACGAAGATTCCTAAAGTCAGCCGTATGAATATGAAGTAGATATTTTGCAAGCTTCTTGAGTTCTTGATCAGCTATGGCTTCTGGAGTATGTGCATTCTTGAATGCATGTATCTTCAGGCCTTCCTTTGGGTTCAAGGCAAAGTTCCGACTCTGAGGTGGATCACAAAATGTTTTGGACTACAATCATTGGTCCTACTTACTAGATCATCAACATGGATGGTGTTCGTAGCATCGCTATGAAGGCTGCGAGTTAAGTTTTGAACTCAAAAAGAAACCACCTACTATTGAGGGAATTTATTCCATATGATTTGGAGAGATTTAACTTGATGGTTCCATGGCCTGCCATCCCGCTCAGTAAACACAGTGAACATACATGTCTTATCCAAAACTATAAACAGATGGGATGGAGTATCATTGGATGGAGAAAACTTGACCCACCAAAAGAGATCTAAGTCACTCGATTATCATCACTAGTACAGAGTCACGAATCGGGAACCCACCTGGTAATTTCGATTTGAGCCAATCATTCCTAGTTCCACGAGTTTTGTCTCTAGCCAGATCCAGCTGGTTTGTGACCTGGATCCTAATGAGATACGGAATAATACCATCAGAGGCAAACCAACCAAATACAGACTGTATCAACGGTCAGACCTTTATATTCCTTGTTCAAATCGGATACTCACTCTCGTAGTATGGGTATATTGTTTCTAGAAATTCATGTAGAAAAGGCCTTGCACATTCCGCAGGCGGCAAGCTTCCTGATGTCAAAGGCTTGGTATCCAAGATGGCTAGTAATCATGTGAGACATGTAAAGTCCTAGTATGAATAATGCGTACTGTAATCTATATCAAGCACAAGTAGTTTTTTTCCTGGTCGTAAGGGAGAGATGACATTGACATTCAAATTATCGGTAGCTTGTTTAATTTTCCTGATGTTACGCTGGTCGTTCTTATACGCAGCACTTGCATCTAAATTGTCAGAAAAGTCGAAATCGAGATCGTTCACGACGTCAGGCAAGCTTTCCATCTCTGAAGAAGGGGAAATCAGGAAGGAGATCAGGACAAGAGAGAGATATCGCGAACGGGACGGATCTTTAATCTCATCGCCTTCTGGAGTGCCAACAAGGATGAATTTCTTTCCCGAGGCAAGACGTAGGTCGGAGCTGACATACATAGTGTGTCAGTAACGGAGAACACGCTACCATACTATTTTTCACATTCGGTCTTGGTCTGGTGGGAGCTTGCCTTTGACCAATCCAAGAATCTTCTGTCTTTCTGGTGGTACTCTTGTCAAGCTTTGTATAGTGGCTTTGAGATCGAAAACCCTAGGACACATGTGCCAAGTGAGTTGAAAAGATTCGCCAGGATCAGAATCGCAAGGAAAACCTGTCCGAATCTGCGATATCCAAGACGAATAATTGTGTAGCCCAAGTGAACTGGAGTTGGATCCATCGTTCTGGATCTTGTCGGACCTGAGTGGGATGGTTGATCACTTAGAGACGGCAGGACTTTTTGTGCGCACAGGCAGAGCCAAAACAGGGCTCAGAGCTTTGTCTTCGACCATTCTGAAGGCGTCCTCTGATTTCCTGTTTAATAGCGTAAAGACCGTGGCCAAGTTCTCACTCAAGTCACTGTTTACCAAATATGGTAATTTTACGTAAAGCTCATTGACATCGCTCGCTCTTCCGAGAAGTCCACCACTCAGCGCTCAGCGCTAAGCACTATCAACGCGAAAGGCTCTCGACTCAGACTGAAGACAGATTCTGGTCGGCCTTGCGTCAAGGGTCCGGTAGTTGTAAGTAAAGCATTTTTGTCCCGATGTATAATACTCACTCCGCCAACCTACCCTCAGCCTCCTGTATGCCTTTATGCCGGTGAATCATCGTTGGGAATGGACTCGAGAAGAACTTCAGGTGCTGAGCCGTCAACATCATATCGTAAAGGTTCCAGTTCGTGAATTCGAATCTGGTGACGTCGCATACCACGAAGGCAGCCTTCACGAAGTATTCACGGAATTTTTAAAGAGAAAAGGGTACCAACTGACCCCCCTGGAAAAGACTTCGATGCCTAAGAAAGGACGGTACTGCATCGTTATACAGCGTCTTTCACAAAATACCCACATCGTCTGTTATTGTGCGTCCTACGGTGGTGCAAAGGGCTTTCACGATGTTGGGGACCCCGTCGCACGACATTTTGGGATTCCAATGAATGAAAATGCCGCTTGGCCCGGTGTAGCTCCTTTACAAACTTCGCCTCCATGGAAGAGCCAACACGGAGCATATCTTTTTGCCATCCCGATGGTTTGCGAAGGGCTTCTACGAACCAACATTCCAGGATCCAAAGTCCGACTCCTTTCCAGCGACATTCAACGATTGAGGCGCATAATCATAGACCGCAGTCAGGTTTGTTGCATCCTGCACTATTTAGCATCTAACTAAGAATCCAAAAGAGTTTTGATAGATATGCCGATGAACTTCGCGCTGGTTACGCACAATGGAAATTAATGCGTATTACACCTTCCTTGATGCACCAGGAGAGGCTATTGACGAAGGCCGCGACTGATGAAAAATTGCCGCGACCCATGAATCACCCGAATAGGATCAGTCTGCCCAACCAAAGCGATTTGTCCTGGTTTTTGAAAAACATACAATCCGGCCTTTTCGGTCGATTCATGTGTTTAGAAAGTCTTAAAACACGCAAGCGGCCTCTACTGACAAAACTTCCACTACCTTTCTTCGCTTCGACTTTACGAGTGGGACCCATAACTCGACCTCTGCAATTTATCTGAATATCTTTACAGTTCGAGCTTCGCAACGCTATCCGTTACAGAATGGAACGATGGGAGAGACGAAGGAGCTGTAGAGAAAGTTATCACTCGGGCACACTGGTGGTGATATACACAAACAGGGTTGCGTCGTTGCAATGGATGCTTCAGTGCTTGGGATAAAGAGATTGGTTGAAGCGTTAAATAACCACCCTTCTCCCTGAGCGGCTAGGAACCGATAATCCATCAAGTCGTTCAACCTTGTTATACTTAGGCGTACCTGCAAGGAGCTCATCCTGTTTCATTCCAAGATACATCTGGGCTAGAGGAGCTGGTAGAGATGTGTAGGCGGCTGATAGCAGATTAACGGTTCTTCTGCGGAAAGTCTCTACTCAATCGATTCCAATTAGTGAGACAGGGATCTGTACATCAAGTACATACCAACAAAAGTCTTCACCAATCCGGACAATACTGAGCCTAGCTGTTCGTCAAAGAACTCCGGTTGTTGCACAAGATTCCTGAGCTCCTGAGCACGGAAGTAAACATTGGCATGGTCTCTGTCCCAAGTGGAAACTAAAAGTCCGAACAAAGAATTAACCAGAGGCGTCGAATAAACGTCCTCGGGTAATTGCGTCAATGCAAAACGCGCAGGGGGGCTGCCAAGGTTCAAAGGAATACTGAACCATGCAGCAATAAGGGCATGACTCACAGATCATCAAGAATAAGATAGGCAAGGACTAAAGGTCCGAGAACTAGAAGGCGAGTCAGACGATGGTCGCTGTCAGCATCGCTCTTGAATTTCGAAAGTTAGTAGATAGTGGCACAGTCGAACGGGATCGCATACTTGCAGGTTGGCATTTTCAGCAACCTGAATAAGGCTCTGGAAGTTGGCCTCTGATGCCAGATCGACAATAGTAGGGAAGACTGTCTGGAATGCATCAAGTTGGGTTGTGGAAGGCACAGGAGGCGGGAGATCTTCAACAGCGACACGCGCCTGATCCTGAATCTCGGTCTCGGTCGTTGGAGGAGGAGTAGGCGGTCCGTGGACCATCGCAGACGTGATTATAGTTTCGTGAAACTCTATTCGGTGTAATTCTGATCAAGGAGCAGACCATCCGGAGATATCAGATCCGGCGGTGATTGGTGTCACGGTTTCCTCTCTCAAAGACCACATACTTGCTTCGAGGTCTTTGCCAATCTTCAATACATGTCTGGCACGATGCCTACGGACGTAGTAGAAGAGGACATTGAGTCCATCCTATATATCGCTCGTGAAGTCTCGGGTAAATCCCACCTACAGTTGTCTGAATGCAGATCTGATCGAACAGCAAGTCTACAAGATTCCTCCCCTCAAGGTAAATGAGGGTCATCGTGCCAACGAGTGGGGGGATCTCGCACAACCACTTTGGAAAGGGCGTCTGAGGATAATAGAGAAATCTACTGGGGCAGCATTGCAATTTGAGGATAGCCAAACTGGTAAGGTCTCGAAGCAATCTATTTTCCACGAATGTCTGACCGGGTATATATTATAGGAGAATGTGAGGAATAAGAATAATTAATCACCCTTTGCGTTCTTGACTGGAATCATGCAGTGTTTGCTCGAGCAGAATACGATCCATCGCGCCCGTCTGTCGACGCTGTGCTCGACTCTTCACGTTACTTTGTTGTGCGAGTAGAAGACGGAGGACGGAAGGCTTATATTGGAATGGGCTTTGCCGAACGCTCGGACAGTTTTGATTTCAGTGAGCCTGAGTTATTGCTTTGTGGTTACCTGTAACCAATAAATTGTAGATGTGGCGCTGCAGGACTACACAAAGTATATACCATATTTCAGCATTACACGATTTCTAACTAGCCCTAGGCGTTACAAGGCCCGTTTGAACCCCAGGCCTGAACTGGAATCGCCACAAGTCCCAGCTGAGCCCAGAAAGGACTACAGTCTCAAAGAGGGTCAGACTTTCTCCATTGCTCTTCCTGGCCGCAGTAAGGTGCCCACGACTGGAACCAGTCTCATTGCGTCTAGTGGATCAGTCGGCCTTTCAGCTGGCAGTGGAATACCCCTCCTTCCACCTCCGCCTAGCGCACCTAAGAAATACTGATGAGTTCCGTGGCATGGATCTATTGTGCTTACATGCGTACCAATACCCTTTCCTTGTATCCGACCCACTTCGTAATTTGTGGTCACATTCTGTACTTATTTTCCATCATCGGAAAGATTTCGGTTACAATTTTGTGAAACCCGTTCGAATTGCCGATTCTCCAGAAGTTGTCGAGGTCCTAATTCTGCGACAGTATCTCCACCACGCATCGCCTCAAGATAACCACCAAGAACAGATCCAATTTGCAGAAGGTAGCAGGTCGGTAACTTCGAGACTCGCTAAACTCCATGGTCGCCACGATACATAAGCTGATTTTTAGTCTATTAATGCAAAGAGAACGGAAGATCCGTTTCTTGGATAGAATAGGGGCGGATCACCCGACAAGACAATTTCATTCATCAATTCAATATCCAAAGAAACTCTGGATTTTCCTCGGATGCGGGTCATTTTTCTTTACCCAGGTTTGAATCGTCCAGAATATCAGATCGCACGGTGAGCTTCTTAAAATATATTGATCATGGGTGTTCCATCCCGTTGTCCTTGGGTCATCTGGAATCCAGGTCTATTATCTAGCTATAGAAGAGTTTCATTCCCGCAAACAAATTTCCAAGTCACGCGGTGCCTCGGCAACGGTCTTGACCTTGAAACGATATTCAAGTCAATCATAGTCCTGCTTATCCTAGAGGCGCTTTACCCCAGATCCCCACGTTTGCCAAATTCCAAACGAGTGAAGACTTATGATTCGTTTTCCCCCTAACAACATCAGATTAGGGCCCACCGATATCTAGCTCGGAAGAAGTTTACGTATATGGCCAGTGTGTAGAGTGCACGCCTGCCCGACGTTGCCCCGGACGAGAGGCAAAACTTTCATCATTTGGATCCTGAAGTAAATAGCCGCTTTCTTCGCCTTGTGACCACTAGATTCGCCTCCAGAGGATGATTTTCCCGACGTGGTTCCGCTTCTCTGCCCCCCGAATTTGCACCGCTGGTACAGGAACGTATAAAATCGCGTTGGTCCAACACGAATTCAATAAGACCACAGAAATAATCTTTCATTGAAAATGTTCAAATACGCTTCGTTGTTGGCTTTGATCTCTCTGGTCCCATTTATTCACGCTGCTCAGCCCCTCTATGCTCAGTGTGGTGGTATTGGCTGGAGTATGTTTTCGTGCATCTCTTCAATTTGAGGTGTTCAGCTGACGAATTTCCACAGCCGGAGACACTACGTGCGTGGCAGGAGCAGCCTGCACATACATCAACGATTATTATTCACAATGCCTGTGAGTTTTCCGTTATGGTTATAGCTCATTGACAACCTCAACTGAGGCGTATATAGTCCTTCGACTGGAACCACTACTGTGCCGACAACCTCGACTTCTGGGACACCAACGACGACATCTCCTGGCAGTGGCCCTTCTTCCACTCCGGCCGTCGATAATCCTTACACTGGTTACCAGGTGAGATCCTTTCCTCTTTTGCAAACCTTGATTTAACGTTGGGTGCGCAGGTCTATTTGTCTCCTTATTACGCGAACGAAGTAACGGCTGCTGCAGCTGAAATATCTGATGCCACTCTCAAAGCGAAAGCTTCGACGGTCGCCGATATTCCTACTTTCATCTGGTTCGACCAGGTGGCCAAAGTACCTGATCTTGGCACCTACCTCGCAGATGCTAGTGCCAAGGGTAAAGCTTCAAATACCAAGTACCTTGTCCAGATTGTCGTATATGATCTTCCCGATCGTGACTGTGCTGCTTTGGCTTCTAATGGAGAGTTCAGCATTGCTGATGATGGTCTCAACAAATACAAAGATTATATCGACCAACTAGTCACACAGATCAAGGGTCAGTCATAGACGACGCATTCATCGCTGGTTTTATTCATCCTTTTTCTCATAGCCTTCCCGGACGTCCGTGTTGTTGCAGTCATTGAACCAGATTCGTTGGCCAACCTAGTGACCAACCTCAGTGTCGCGAAATGTAGCAATGCTCAGACTGCATACAAGGTCTGTGCTATTCATCAAGAAAACTTTTGAACCATCGCTCACATATAATGGAAAAAGTCTGGTGTCATTTACGCTATGCAACAACTAAACTCCGTTGGAGTCTACATGTACCTCGATGCCGGACATGCTGGATGGCTCGGGTGGCCTGCAAACTTGACCCCCGCCGCTCAGCTCTTCAGTCAGCTCTACCAACAAGCCGGATCTCCGTCTTTCGTTCGTGGTTTAGCTACCAATGTCGCTAACTATAACGCACTCAGTGAGTAGAACGCGTCTTTTTATCAAGCTCATTGACTTGGTTCATCCTTGGCAGGTGCTACGAGCCCTGACCCCATTACATCTGGCAATCAAAATTACGACGAGATTCACTACATTAACGCTCTCGCCCCCGTTCTGAGCGGATTCCCTGCTCATTTCATTGTTGATCAAGGCCGTTCCGGTGTACAAAACATCCGCGACCAATGGGGCGACTGGTGCAATGTTGTCGGCGCGGGATTCGGCACACGTCCCACTCTCAATACCGGCTCTTCTCTTATCGATTCCATAGTCTGGGTCAAGCCTGGAGGCGAGTGCGACGGTACTAGCAACACATCTTCTCCCCGCTACGATGCTCACTGTGGCCTGGCGTAAGTTTTTCTTTCTCATTTTGTGACGATTACTTACACTCTCTGTCAGTGACGCTGCTACTAACGCACCAGAGGCTGGCACATGGTTCCAGTCGTACTTTGAGAGTCTAGTTCAGAACGCAAATCCTGCTTTGTAAATCAATATTTTTGTATCATGTAGTATATTATTTTTCTCCCTCCGACACGAAAAAATGGTTTCTCTCTTTTTGCATTGTGCATTGGACATTGGTGCATAATAAAGAGAAAAGTAGCGAAATATGGCTTGAATCTGAAGCAAGTTAAGGCGTCGACTCCAAAGCCATGATTATGTCAATTGGGGAAGTAATCGTCGCCAATTTGGCGATCTATCGACACGTGCGAAATTCGATGAGTAATCTTGTGGCGCTCACGTGAACTTTTCGCACTCAATCTGGAGGTCGCTCGTATCCAGTTTATCAGATAAACCTTGGTTAGACCTGTCATGTTGTCAAGACTTGGCCAAAAGGCAATCCGGACTGCCTCAGTGAGGGCTGCCGTTTCCGCCGCTTGCGGTTGTCGTGGGCTCGTTCAGCCGTCAGGAGCCGACCGTGCGAGTATAGTCGACGTTCCGTCGAGCTATGAGGGGCATATTGCACCCAGAGCAGGTGCGTAGTAACCCTTCTTTCGAACTCGACTTCTCATCCTCGAAAATGCAGACATGCTTGGATTCAAAGTCGAAGTGCCTCGCCGCGAGGATTCATCGACGCAAAAAACTCGCCCCATTTATCTCGATATGCAGGTACGTGTACCCTTTCTTTTTCTTCTCCCGCTCAACGTCGTCAGGCAACGACACCTGTGGACCCGCGTGTTTTGGATGCCATGCTTCCCTATCTTACAGATCAGTACGGTAATCCACACAGTCGCACTCATGCATATGGATGGGAAGCCGAGCAAGCAATTGAAGACGCCCGAAAGGTGATTTCAGTGCTTTTCTCCCTCGACCTCTTCTAATTTCTCTGCGCTAGCATGTTGCTGACCTGATTGGTGCTGACACCAAAGATGTTGTCTTCACCTCTGGGGCGACGGAGACCAATAACATGGCAATCAAAGGTGTAGCGCGATTTCACAAGGAGAAGAAGAGGCACATCATCACAACTCAAACAGTAAGCAGGTATCATTTCCCTTATCATAATGTATCTTTACGAATTGTATAGGAGCATAAATGTGTTCTCGATTCATGTCGAAAGCTTGGGGAAGAAGGGTTTGACATCACATATCTACCGGTCCAACAGAACGGCGTAGTCTCGTTGGATGTTCTTGAGGCTGCCATACGACCAGACACGTCTCTGGTCTCTATCATGACAGTCAACAATGAAACCGGCGTCATCCAGCCAGTCAATGAAATTGGTGCTATGCTACGAAAGCATCGAGGAGTGTATTTTCACACAGACGCAGCACAGGCTGCCGGCAAAATTCCACTGAATGTCAACGAGGCTAATATAGACCTCATGAGTATATCAGGTCACAAGCTTTACGGCCCAAAGGGTGTGGGAGCTGCATATGTGCGGAGGAGGCCCCGGGTTCGATTGGAGCCTATTTTGAGCGGAGGTGGCCAAGAGCGTGGTCTTAGGAGTGGAACATTACCAACTGCACTTGTGGTCGGTATCGGCGAAGCTGCGCGGATTGCGAAACAAGAAATGAAAGTGAGCATCATTTTTTCGCTTTGTTTTGACAAGATGAGATATCTGTGGAAAATCATGCCAAGTGCATGAGCTTGGTGGCAAAGTGTGGTAGAAGGAACAGTTCACACACGCGCCAGCCGAGTTATGATTATTTGTGCAGGGGTACTGACGACTAATTTTTTTTCCTTTATTGTTTCCTTTTTTCTCTTATACAGACACTAATTCGCTTATTTTAGAGGGATCATGCACGTATTCAGGCACTCTCAAATCGTCTCATTCAAGGGATCAATTCGCAAGTCGAACACGTCGTGCGAAATGGTGATGTCAATGGATATCCTGGCTGTGTCAACCTCAGCTTCTCATACGTTGAAGGAGAAAGTCTCCTAATGGCTCTGAAGGTAAGGTCTTCGTTTGCCGTTCAGATTTCTGTCATAATCAGACTCTATCTAGGATATTGCTCTTTCGTCAGGAAGCGCTTGCACGTCGGCATCGCTTGAACCCTCGTATGTTCTTCGAGCACTTGGTATGTCTCTAAGTTATTATCATTTATCGCTCCTTTCTCACTGAGCTTAATAATAGGTGCGGCTGAAGACATGGCCCATTCATCTCTACGATTCGGCATTGGCCGGTTCACCACCGAGGCAGAAATCGATTTCGTTGTAAGTCATATTGTACGCACGGTTCAACGTCTTCGCGATATGAGGTGTGTGAGCATACCATGTATCTCTTTGTCTGTGCTGAAATGCAACTTCCAGTCCTCTTTGGGAAATGGTTCAGGAGGGTATTGATATCAACTCTATTGACTGGTCACAATCACAGCATTAGTGTTCTGTTCCCATATACATTCTATCTTTACTTGTTTTGTGTAAATGGACCGGATTACACCAAGTACCTGCTGCTATATTGCGTACCTTACCATGTTTTTGATACATGCAAAACAGTAATGCTTGCTGACAACCCTTTGGTCGTGGTCCGTGCGGTGCTGATTAATGATGCCTTGTTTGACGTGTCGAATCAACATTGAAACTCAGTTGAAGTTTTTCCAACATCCTTCTTTCTTTCACAACCATGGCTCGACGTTTATATCTTGGCAGTACGCCTCTTTTCGCAATCAACGTGAATAGTCCAAGGCTGATTTGTGTTTTTGGAATTCCAGGACTTCCTACTGATGCTCGCTCTGAGGATGTCAACAAATTCTTTGAAGGCTATGGCCGCATTATCGATTGTCGTGTTATGACTGGTTCGTGCCGAAGGAGACCGTGTACAAGCCTAAATTGAGCTTTCTTTCAGGTTTTGGTTTTGTAGAGTTCGAGAACTCCAAGGCATGGGTGTTCTCTTGTGTGGCGTTTGATCATTTTTTTTAATGTTTTGCGTCTCGAAAGGATGCCGAGGATGCTGTCCAGCAGCTGAATGGGAAACCATTCATGGGTGCATCGTATGTCCGGTTCATTTCTTGCTATGTTACGTGCCTCGAATTCTCTCTCCAGCATCGTTGTTGAGTTTG
Source organism: Termitomyces sp. T69sscA (assembly GCA_017657225.1). NCBI lineage: Eukaryota > Fungi > Basidiomycota > Agaricomycetes > Agaricales > Lyophyllaceae > Termitomyces > Termitomyces sp. T69sscA. Next base: position 24,085 of record JAGGAQ010006142.1, read on the forward strand.
CTAAGGAAAGCCGTCCTCGTCGCGAACCTTACGATGACAACAGAGGCTATGGGTAGGATAGGAAACCGTTTTTGGGTTGTGACTGATTCTTTATTTGTGACATCAGGGCTCCGCGATCTCGCAGGCCCCCCGGAATCAGACTCCTGGTCACTGGCGTTTCTCGCGACACGAGTTGGCAGGTACGAACTACTCCTTCCTTGGCCGCGGTCCCCTTTGGAACGTACCCCATTTGAGTGGCCCTCGCGTGGATAGGCTTTTCTTTTTTTTTCTTTGAAAAAAACCTTCCAGTGGGTCCGGCTTTTGGCCAGCGCACGGATTAATGCGGGAGGCCATGCGTCATCTTCTCTGGATAATGGCGCCTTTCGTCGCAATGTACTACTATCGAAGGACGCTCCTGATCTGTCATCACTCTCCTTAGGACTTGAAGGACTTTGGTCGCGATGCCGGGAGTGTATCTTTCGCTGACATCGACCGCGATGTCCCCGGTCAAGGGTCAGTCCCGCAGCATGTGTCACCCCCTGCCGTACTAACTCTCTCTTCAGGATCCTTGAGTATCTTAATCGTGAGGATGCTGACCGTGCTGTCAGGGAACTTGACGGCAAGGAGCTTCGAGGTAGGCCTGTTCGCGTCGCGTTTGATGATTCTGTAGGTTTACTAGTCTTCTTCTTCCGGGATGATCTTACTAATTTTCGGTGTAGCGCGCTGGTCCCGATAATTATCGTCGAGACACTCGTAGAGACGATCGTCGAGATGATCGTTACCGTGAGGATCGTTACCGTGAGGACCGTCATCGCGAGGAACGTTACAGGGACGACAGGAGTTATCGCCGTGACCGTTCCAGGTCGCCTACCCGACGCCCTCCCGCCGACTACGATGAGCGTCGACCCAGGTCTCCTCCCGCTAGGAGGGAGAGTGATGATAGAAGGCCTGCAGGGTACGATGATCACCGACGTGGGGGCTATGATGACCGCAAAGGCCCTGACTATTATGATGATCGTCGCAGGGATGAACGCAGAGATGACAGAAAACGCGAAGACAAAGAAGAACGCTACGACGATAGGTCTTCAAGGCAAGCAGCAAATGGGGATGGAGGTTGGTCCCGTTGAGTGGACGCTAGGTTCTAGCAGGAAACAGTGTCGTTCGGTGATATTCTTGGACTCGTCTTTCCACCGGTGTTGTCGTTTACGTCGGCCGTGTAAAATTTCCGATGGTCATTGGTCTGGATACTTTATACGCTGTCATAAGGCTCTTCAAAATCCTGCGACAATACCGAGGTGCCGCGTCTGGCCTTCCAAGGTGATTGACTAACTATAATATCCTCTTGTCTGGATCTTCTCGAGCGAACGTATACAACACAAAATCGTAAATATATGTGGATCCCCGATATCCCTTGGAACGTATATCAGTACGTTGTTGCCTTCTTGAATGTATTTGTTAGTATGTTTCTTGTCAATGCCAAGTTTAATGTGCATTTACTCTGATTGCAATCTTGTTTGTGTCAACCCTCGCAGTGTGACAAGTGTTTCTTTGCTTGGTGAGCACAGCAGACGAGACCTGAGATAGATGTACCGATATGAGCAACAGCCCGATTGAGTCCGCTTGCAGCAATTGTATCTTGGACCTTTCATTCGTCATTGAATACTGAGGTTTCCGTTGTCAATGATCGTGCTTGAATGTTTGAACGTTTGAACCCATGCCCTCCCCTTCGATGACAAACTGGCCATCCCTCAAATCAAGCAAGGCATATCTTCAAGAGCTATTCTTTTCGCCTTGATTTGATGACTAGAAAGCTTGACTAACGAGGTGATAGATGCAATTTCCGTGTATCTCAGGCTTCCATAATGCACAATATCACCTTTGATCCCTCATCCAAGCCCAACCAAGCCAATGTCCGATCATCATGCTCCATTCTCAACTCTGCAAGCGCTCCGCCGGTCTGCAGAATCCATAAAAGTACATTTGCTTTGACCTTAAATGTCTTGCATGTCTTCCTCCGAAGTGCACGCAGAGTCATCGTCGGGAGCACACGTAGCACAAGGGGTGTTTGTGACTCCATAACTTCTTGGTAATCACTGGCGGTCAAGCTAAGGCTCTGATAGAGGTCTAGTGCTTCGAGAAGTTTCAGCACGAGAGTAAGCTGATTACTTCTCGAGACTCACCAATCAAGTGCTGACTAAGTTTGTCCTGAACGGGGTTTGCCTTCGTCGTAAAATCAGGTCTGCCATGTTCTGTATAAGTCAGTGCGAGTTCGACGGAACCATTCAAGAAAGTCACTTTTACACAAATTGAGCCATTGGGGATGTGCCTTGATTCGCTCGTTCTCTGATACGGTCTCGCTGACGACAGAATCTAGATACAGTATTTCAGAATCTATTCGTTCTCTGTACGTTATCTGGTGGGATCAAATAAGATCGTTTCAGTCGAGAACGTAGTTGTGTTACCTACCTCTCCGCCGTCCAAAATCATCAGGGTCGGCAGTTTAGAAATAGTAAAGGGCCGTGAATGTCGAATTTGCGCTTGATGTGAGAAAGCATCACTCGAGGTGACCTAAACATGATGGCGTTGGCGACACGCACCTGTAAGCGGATTTCCTCTTAGTGTTAGCCCCTCAAGAGCTGGACACCAGGACGATAATGCGTCAATGTCGCTCCAGGCTTGTATTTTATTATCCAATAACGATAGATGTTTCAGGGCGGGAAGGCCTTGCTGGGGGCCTGGAGAAGGCACAGAGTTAATTGCGTTCGATGCCAACAGAAGTCGCTGCAACCTTTTGATTATAATTGGCACCAGTTACATTGAACCATGGTAGAACGTACGATGTATAATGGCATATCGATTCCCAAATATGGACCCAGTCAAAACATGTATTGCTGTCCAGATTAAGGACGCGGACTGTCTTGTTCACAGGTAGGACATCATCTCCGGTTTTAAGACGTGTCAAAGAATTGTAACCAAACTCAATAATTTCGAGATTCCGCATTTTCGCAGTGGCGTTCTGCATTTCTGACCACGACATCATCGTATTATTGAGCTGCAATTCAGTCAAATTCGCAAACGCTGATTCCATATCTGTAAAATTTTTCGCAGGCAAAAGCCGATTTGAACTAGATGTTTCGCTTTAGAAAAAGCATGAGTTCCAGGGACAGAGCTAACTTTAGACAGAGCCTCTTGAGGAGGGGAAGTTCACGAGTAATCAAGGCAACAACACCCCAATCGGGAATGAGATTTTTAGACAAATCGAGCCCACGAATATCTGGTACACTGTGATGAACATGACATATGTTCTTTAGATAGAGCTTACTCGGGCAAGTCTCTTGAATGAGCCCATCAGCATCGCCAGTCGCAACGTCCAGATTTACCAGGCTGACTTCACGCAACTTGCCCAGATCAGCTAGTTTTCCTCTAATTTTGTCTAAATTCACGGCTTCAACGACGATAGACCCTTGTGAGGATCCCAAAATCACACTCTCTTGAGAAGCGGATCCGTGGGGTGTCTCAATGTATTTGGAAGTCAAGGCCTCAAGAAATGATTGGCCATATGATACATTTGGAGACGGACGAATAAATGAGGCTGAATTTTGGATGCTGAACGCAATGCATGGAATAAGAGGAGAGCGATGTAAACCGCTTACCGACAGGTGAAATATCTTCTCCCATCTTTGACTCCATCGTGCTTGCCACGCGCATGATCGTCCCATTCAACGCCGAGCCAGGTGCCGGAAGTGCCTTCCACAGGCCCTGTGTACCTTACGGTCCCAAGATATCCAGCTAGACTGATACGAGGAGAGGACGACATAAGAGTGTGTGAGACTCGAAGAAGAATGTAACGCCGAACGTGACTTGCGGTTTTTCCAAATTGAACAACACTCATCCTGTGTGCACCGGCTTACCTCGGGTTATGCTGGCCGCCACTTTCTGTAAGACTATGTCTCGCAGCGGCAGCCGCGCCTCTACTAGAGCCCGTGCTATTGCCCAGCAATTCATGTCCGCATCCACCTCTGCCGCCCAACCCGAGGTATGTTCCTCACATAGTCGCGTCTCATCTCGCCAATTGATTTTTCGTCAACTGATTCGAATCAGCCCCCTGTGTTGTTTGAATCTAACCTTGCTGTGCGTACCTACATCTTGAACAGGCCGCAGGTCCGCAACGTCCTTGATGAGCCGATGCTCGCACTTCTCCGTCCAAAAATCGAGGTGAAAGGTGCCTCCTCCCATGCTTGGTTCTGTCTGATGATGTCCTCTCTCCCAAGGAATGGAGTACTTCGGATCTGTGTCAGACAATTGTAGGGACTAGTGTCGCGCCTAAATTCTGCGCTGGAGGCGACGTCAAAGGTTAGAACAGACAACATCACCCATAAATGGTTTTCAACTCACCCTCGCTCCAGCCGTGCAGAAGAACATCTCCAATCCGGAAACACGGCTCCAGGCTATCGACTTTTTCAAACGAGAGTGAGAGAAACGAGTTTCATCCAGTTTCTGACATGATCTTAATGATGTAGATTCGAGCTTGACTATCTCTTGGCAACGTTGACCAAACCCTACGTTGCCATCCTCGACGGGATCACAAGTACGTCCGGGTTGGCATCAGTTTGATCGCCTTTGACGCTTTCAATAGTGGGTGGTGGTGCCGGGCTTGCAGCATATGCTTCATTTAGAATAGCGACAGAAAACACCGTCTTTTCAATGCCTGAAACTAAAATTGGTTATTGTCCTGATGTCGGAGGTAGTTACTTCTTATCCAGGCTTGATGGGGAACTTGGAACATACTTGTCTTTGACGGGCGGGGACGTCAAAGGCAGAGATGTTTTGTAGGTAACTCGTACATCAATCTCTTTCACCGTCATTGACTGGCTCTAATCAGCCGACTCGGATTTGCGACTCATTATATCCCTTCAAGAAGGGTTCCAATCCTTCTTGACAGATTGGCTTCGCTCGAGAAAGCCCATGTCAGTGTGATCAATAACACTGTCGAGGAGTTTTCCGCAGAGCCATTACCCGAGGAGAAACCTTATCTCCTTGCAGGTGAGACTCGAGAAGCTATTGACTATGCCTTCAGGCATGATGAAGTCGAGAAGATTTTTGAAGATCTTGAAACATTAGTGGATCATTCTTCCTCGGTTGTTTCTGAATGGGCAAAACAAACACTGCAAATTTTGCATTTGCGGAGCCCGACTAGCCTCAAAGTCGCCCTCAAAGCGATTCGCAAAGGAAAGAAAATGACTCTTTTTGAAACTTTGCAAATGGAAACCCGCATCGCCACTGCGTTTTGCGTGAGTGACAGCATCTGTCTCACTCAGTCGTTCCTGACTCTGCAAACCTAGAACGGTGCCAGTCCTGACTTTAAAACCGGCGTTACAGCAGTTCTTATCAATAAGGGGAAAAGAGACGACCGGCCGGCATGGTCTCCCCCTTCATACAAGGAAGTCTCCGATGAACTGGTCTCTCGGTTTTTTGCGGAAAGTTCGCCCTACCTCTCTGGAGTACCTGCTCTTTCTATTTCGGAAGTCTTGAAGAGTCAGGAAACAAGTCACCTTAGACTCCACAAGTTTGCACTTCCTACGGAAGAAGAAATTGGAGCGATGGTTCGCGGTTCTCATAGTGCCGGGGCGAACACAGGTATCACTCTCGACGAATTGGTCTCTGCTTTTGAAAATATCCGAAATGGAAAGATGGGCGTGCGAGAGAAGGTTCTTGAGGTCGCGCGACGCAAATGTGAAATTCAGGACAACGGTGGCGATGGCAATTTTGTTTGGCTCAAGTGGAAGCATCAAGTAAAGAGTCCATGATACGTTCGTTGTTTCCTACTTGATAGGCATCATTCAATCTTACCTCCTGTTACTGGAGTTTGAACTTGCGCCCGGTATTGTTGTTAAGATTGACCCCAGGTGCAGTGTTATCAACACATACAGGAGGCTATATCGGGGACCGTGGCGTCGAATTTATCCTAGTATCAATTGACCCAAATGAGATGTAGGCGCGATCTGATTCCGATGTGATCATGCATGCTCGGATCAAATTGGGTGGACACACAATATCTTTCGGACTACCTCTACCTGTTCAACATTGAACTTTGATTTCTAACTCAAGCATTGTCGCCGCAGTTGTGGGTGTTCCTTGAACCTATGTTCTCAACATTTAGAGATATACCTTGCCACTCTAAAAGAATCAAAGAGAGGACCAAATATCTAACGTCCGTTGTTCTCTGAATAGTACATATAAATGGCGACTATAAGGGTCTCAAAGATTGATCAGGAGGCGCCCGGAATGCAAAGTCACCGTGAAACGTTGCAGGAACACTTATGCCTAAGTTCAGTGAAACCTAGGTGACCAGACCGGTTGAATCTCATCGCCCTTACATATCAAAACGTGCAAGTTACATGTTTATGTTTTCCCTATGACTCGCAAGTGAGGTGATTAGTAAACGCTTAACAGCTGTGTTACTAACTAGGCTGATACAGCTAATGGGATGAGAACCTGAGACACGACCATTCGAGGTACTGACGTGGCGGGTATCCAGTTCCCAAACATTACCTAAGCACTTTCTTTTGATGAGGTCTTTGATTCCGCTTTTCAAGGCGAATAGAACTTGAGATCATGAAATGTTGATGTACAATCACTAGGAGGGCGTTGCAAAACTTTTAAGAAAATTGGCGATTACAACACATCGACCGCACGATTTTTTTTGATCGAACTTCAGGTATCGATAGATTAGTGTCTTATCTAGATATGTACTTGTAAACTTGTAATTTGTGGTTGAGTGGTGTAAAATCCTCTCGGATGAAAGCCGGATGTCCAGGACCCAAAAACAGGGAGTTGCAAAATCAATCTTTGTCACGGCTTGTCACGTTGCCGGTTGCATCTCCGCTTCAGCACATGAATCAATGACGTGATGCAACGCGTAAAGCGGACTAGAAATTTTTGACCAAAAAAGAGTCACACAGCGTCACGCAAATATTTGTCAACCCTCTATCCTGCTCACAAGAGCACAAGAAACCTAAAAGTTTGTCCAGGACTTTTTGATGGTATATTCTGGCTGTGCCCAGCAGCTTGAGCCAAAATGCGGGTTGGAGATCACATCCAAGGACAGTTATTGCAAGAATTGCAAAATCTTCCCCAATGATCGCCAGAACATCAAGCTAAATTCACACCAAATTTAAGATCCAAGGTAAATGAATATCATTGTATTAAGATTGAAAAGGACGAGGTAATCTTAAAAGCAAATTTTACAACTCCCTGTGGTTTTGCAACCCAGTACATGCGATAGTATATATAATTCATATGTAAAGTGAATCTTCAGATCTAGATACTCAATCTTTTCATTCTCAGTATCAGAATGATTGTGAAGTCGGCCTTTTGCTTAAGCAATACACTTGGCAAGTCCAAATCAAAGGTACACTATAGCCCTATGATTCTTTTAATGTATTGAAGAACATCATTATCATGTGTTAGGACTCTCCAAAACGGCCGGGAGTTTCAAAATCGGGTTCCCCTAAGAGATCCTGAGCACGGAGCTAGTTTACCAACAAAATGAAGGGATTGACCTCTGCCTGGGTATCGATAGTAATGGTTCCGCATTTGAGTATCAGTCAGTGAGACAGTATGAAAATTACCCAGCACTATACAGACATACAAGAGAAGCTAAGTTTGTAAATTTAGAGTATTCTGAACTGTGCGATGCGAGATACAAGAGACAGAGCATCTAATCGTGACAATATTGAGTGATTTGACATTGATCAGAATTCAAAGTCCGCTTAACGGTCAACGCGTTTTGTTTATTCTACTATACGTACGTTTCTCAGCTCATGTTGCTTATCATTGAGTCTCGTATGACGTGGAGCATATGCGCCCTCGTCACAAAGCTTCTGCAAAGGCATCTTATTGGCAAAGTACCATCAGCCCTGAGGTAGAGAAGCTTAGGTATGCGATCTAGTCCATGCCGAGGTAAAACCTAACGACTCACCAATTGAAACCGGCAGCCTGCCATAGCACTAAAGATGACGACTTAGTACGTGCATTTTGACACACATCGAGGGAGTTTCGTATGAGTTAGCGTTATGATCTGTGACAAGAATTTTGAAACCCAACTTCTGACATCCTCGACGTCTACCTGACTCAGTACAGACATGTCTTATTGAGAAGTTAAAGTATAGAGTCCAAGTGTCTATTTGTAAAAGGTACTGGCGATGTTTTACAATTCATGATTTGATCAAATTTTCGAAACTCCCAACTGACGAAGTACACATGAAGCCAATAATGAAAACAGCCCAGACGACGAGACAAGGATCATCAATGTTTGCTGATCAAATAAGTCCTTGGGTAATGCTGTGCCTCAGGTGGCTGAGCTTGTCAATCAATTTTTAGTGAGAAACTGTAACTTGATATTGATTGAGATTGGATACACCCGATCAAGATTGAAAGCAACGAAAGATTCCGTCATTCGGAACAACCCTGCAAGGGTGCCGGGTCGCCATACGCATTGGCCAAATGCGTCCGTAAGGGGCGATTTCTCAAACTTCATTTTTCGCGGTGAACTACAAACTAGGCGAAGGAAATTGCACTGTCTGTGTGCGCCCAAATTGCTGTCAAAATCAGATGAGCCGGAGATGACAGTTCTAAATTGCACTATAAGAAAGGACCCAAAACGCGTCTTCCAGCAAGCTCACCCCTCCCATTCTACTCACACTTTTCTACATTACTGTCTCCCATGGACGTTATCAACATCCTGCCATCGCCGCCTCACTTTTTCAGGCTCTTTTTCCGCCTCGCCGCCTCATTGCTTCATTCCACTCTCAACACATCACGGCGCCGCGCCCTTGAGCAACGAATTCTCCAGACTGACTTTGACATCAACTCGGATAGTGGCTTCTTCCCTTCAGAGCGGTTGAGGAGGTTGCCAGATGCATTTGACATCTGGGAGGACGCGTTAGCCGAGGCAAGCGACAAATTAACGTTAGGAGATGACGATAGGGACGAAGCGATCGCGAAACGACCCTTAGGAGAAGCCTGGCGAGCCGCTGTCAAAGAGGTTAGTGGCTTTATGCAATCGTTATTGACAAATAGTTATTCACCTCTCTTTTCTGCTTTAGTGGCCCATTTTGAACACGGAGGAACTGGGCGATCTCCGGCTCCTACAACGCGCACATATGGTCTTGTCGTGGCTTGTGCACTTCTATGTTCATTCGCTCCCCCCCTCCAATGATGATATTCTCGTCCCCAAATCGCTCGCCGTTCCTCTTGTTGCCATATCGCGTTCCTTAGGTATTGCGCCAGTCCTAACATTTGCTGATACGGTTCTGTGGAATTG
>JAGGAQ010006143.1:0-33230 GCA_017657225.1 Termitomyces sp. T69sscA
TTCAATTTGTTGATTCCAATTAAGAGCTCCTCATTGATGCGTCCACGTTACGCGCTCTCATTTCGCCTCATGGATTTTGTGCGGAGCCCAAATTATCCTGATCGCTTCCTCGTACACAAGCGTTACCTGTGTGACTGGCCGAATCACTTGAGGACCCTGAAAGTGGCCGAAACGACCGTGGGGGATAGTAGTCATCTCATGACAGTTGAGCTCAAAACTTGATGCGTTGATGTCCCATGAATCCTCTCACCCGCTTTCCAGACTCAAACTATCCTTAACTCTGTTTCTTGACGGCCTCGGTCTTTACGAGGTGATATCGTAAGAGCGTTCAAATTCATAGTTGTATGTCCTCGTGAAACATCGTATGGGAAACAATCTGGTATCTATTGTAGAGACCATTGGTCAGCCTCATAATTCAGGCTACATGATCTTACAAGGCCTCGATATGTGCAGTCAAAACTATATTTCCTCTTGAAACTCAGATTCACACAGAATATACCCGCAGCCAATCTGTTTTCATTGAACAGTTAAAGTCAATTTTTGCCGACATAAGACTTTATCGACGTTTGTTGTCCAGCAGGGACTCGGATGCGCAAAAACTCCTTGATTTTTTTCAACAAGTACGTCTGTAGTTGCATTTCAAAACTTGAAGCTTGACACCCAATCTTTCATCAGCTTCTCGATACATCCACTCTCGATCCAAGATTTTGCAAACAACTCATTGTCGCGATGCAGAGACTATCAACGGAATCTTCGCTTTACCCTACCTGTTTTGATCTTCAAGACGTTGTGCGGCTACAGAAAATCCAGTTGCTTTTGGAGGTTATGCCGACATATACATGGGCAAGTACCAAGACCAGGTGGTCAGCTTGAAGAATACCACAAACCCACTTATGAAACGTCTTCCAAGAGTAAGGTTTATTTCAAGCCCGATTTTCCCCCTCATGATCCTTTCTAGCCATTTTCAGAAGAAGCAATCCTTTTAGCGCAACTGTCACATCGGAACATCTTGCCATTCTATGGACTTTTTCGCTCTGAGGGACACATCTTAATGGTTTCCTTATGGGTGGAAAACGGAAATCTCCGTGACTATTTGAAAGCATATCCTACAATGACACATCAACGGAGTCTGGTATGTTCAAATCAATCTTGTTGTTTTTCTTTCCTTCAAAGCATCCTTTAGGCAGCTGATGTGGGCTGTGGCCTTTCATATTTTCACGAACTCAGTATCATCCATGGTAACTTGCAAAGTGTACGTCCATCCATAATCTACGCTAGGTTACATCTCTCTCACCTTACAATCATTCCAGATGAACGTGTTTGTCGACGCTTCTGGCCGAGCATGTTTAGCCAATTTTGCTAGAGCATCGGTGACAGGTGTCGATATCGTTGCATGGGAGTCACAATCAAGATCAGACCCAACAGATATGCTCGTGGATCAGGTATCTGACCTGTTCTCTTCAAAGGCCTCAAATACCAAGGACGGCGATATACTTAGACTGGGATGTGTTTATTTCGAGGTGAGCTTACATTAGGCCATTCGTTCCATGCTTGACAAATCTGTAGATTTTCACGGGCGAGGTGCTTTCCGTCGCTCATTGGCAAATTACATTGAATACTAGTACCTTGCGCCCTTCATCCTCCAGCCTAGCCTGGACAGGTCGGGGGTTGACTGAAAGAGTATGGTCGTGTATGGAATCCTGCTGGGATAAGAACCCCTTGAGGTGACCGACTGCTAGTGAAGTAGTCCGACTTTTGACTGAAGAGATCATGGAAGATGGTACTCAAACGAATATGGAAGCTCAAGAGACTTGGCCAGCAGAACAATCTTGGCGGAGAACGACTGAGACCGTGGATGCTAGTGCTACCAATGACATCCTGGATCGTGTTTGCAAGGTACCGAATTTCATCATTTAAATATAAATCACTTTCTAAATCTCCCAGAAAGACTAGCATAGAATTTCATTACCGCCAGCTCAGGAATTCTTTGCTAGCTCACAAGGCCAAGGCTGCAACCTTGAAGTTCTTCAAATCAGAGAAGGCCCAATCAAATCCAGATCGGTTAGAAGAACTGGATGAAACCGAAAGTAAAATCTTGACCATACGCCAACAAATTGACAAACTGGAGGTTCCTTTGAGTATCAAAGTACAGGTATTTTTCGAAGTACATGTTCTGTATAGTTATGATCTCCAATCATTCATCCACCTCCCTAGGAACTCTCTGAAAAGCTTGCAATGATGTTGCGTTAAAGTGGCGCAGCCTTTGTTATATCAATTATAGCAGTTTGAGGTCTGGAAATTGCTATACCGCAATCTGAACTTGGAGACTGTCCATTGTTGTTGGCTTAGATAGCGCATGAGTATATAGGTGGTTGGTATCATGTGTTTCATGATAGAGAAATGGGAAGTGCTCAAACACCTAGAGTATGCAGCAGTAACATTCAAACTAATTTGAGTCCTTTGACGCAGCATCATGTATAACGCAGTGAATTAATGATGATATTATTCGTTGACTAAGTTCCAGATCAAAAGATGATTTATTGATCTTGACTTTAATGAACATACCTAAGTTCGAGATCAAAAGATACTCGAACAGTAAGATATACGTGAATTTATATACATTTGTACTACTGAAACACTTCTTATTCATTTGGAGCAATTTGGGGCTTTTGATAAGATTATAAGATGAAGTGGAGCGCACGATATTAATTTTCAAATAATTCTGAGCGAATATATTGGGGATGATGCCATACCATTCACTTGTTCGTAATCATTCGTCGTCATTTTCCTCCACATCCTTCCAAGATCCATCTGCCACTATCATCACAAAAAAGGTAGTTAGAATATCTGACCATATATGGTGTGGGCCCCATTGGATGGAATCCACATGATATATAGATGTTATATGATCTGAAAATTGTAAAGCCAGACTTAGTACCTTTAATCATTACTCACCAGAATATTAACTTCAATAACAAAAAAAAACATCATGGTTTTTTTGGAAGAATAGAATATAATTGAGAAAGAGGAATCCCGGGCAATTCCCAGCTTATTATGATCTTACCAGGCCATATCATATCTATGGCATAATGAGGACTTTGTGATTTTACCATAGAACATATGTCAATAATATCTCAAGAACATCAGAAAAAGTAACCTTACCAGGCCATATCATATTTATACCATAATGAGGACTTTATGATTTTACCAGAGAAGACATGTTAATAATATTTCCTAAAAATCAGAAATCATTAGTTTGAGCTTGGATAAGTTAGAAACATGTATAATCAGTCAAGAATATGGATTACTATGGGTTTAATGTTGACCAGATAAGTCTGGAGAGTATTCTTGACATTATCATCATTGTGCCTCAATTTTATTTTATTCCGAAAGGATGGATGCAACCCAAGCAAAATGGATGACATTTTTTTCTCAATCAAGGGTGTATAATAACATAAAAATTCAAGTTCATAAATGGGGTTCAATTCCCACCTGTGCCATTACTGGATTGTAGCTGGAATGTGACATATGTATGTACATCTATGCATGTGTATTGACTATGAAAATGATATCAATTGTAATGTAATCTAACTTATTCAACTCTACATGTGAGTTGTGTATGGTCTGTATATGGTGAGATATAACTGTTCTTTTTAAAACCTGTGATAAGGCCAATCCATATGGCACTCATGATTTTAGGACCAAATAATCTAAACCCAGGATGCAATTCATTTGCTCATTTTGGAATAATCATAACATATAATTTTAATTTAACCCCAGTATTATCATAATATTATCAAAAACTGACATGCGGAATATGGCCATATAACACTTCTCATATATTATTGCCCTGGAAATGTGTGGGTCTCAAAATATAGCCATATATCTTAACTACTGTTTTTGTGATGATCACAAGTGTTCTGTTGTAAGGCTTTTGTTGGGATTTGTAATGCAGCGCAACAATTAGCATTAGAAAATGAGATGTATTGTAGTTAATATACATGATGATATGCTGTAACATACCTAGAAAACAAGATGAACAAGACTAAAGGGCTATGTTATTACTGACTACGAATATGTGGAGAGGAGGTCATGTGCTGTTGTGACACCTGCCCCCCACTTGTAAGGTAAAAAAAAGAGTGTGATCTAGGCACCTATCCAGTGTTAGCATGCTTCTTGCCACATTGACTCTTCCCATGCATCCTCTTATTCTCCCTAAACTCCTGTATCACCTTGAGTGCATGAATGAGGTAAGTTGTACTCCTTCAGCTGCTTGTCCTTGCTCTCATCATACCCCTTCCAATGCACCAGGAACTCCACGATCCTGCCTTGTGTCTGCCTCTTGTGCAAAATTCACTTGATCTTGACCTCTTTGCCAGTCTCTGTTTGTATCGATGGTGGTGGCTCTTGTTTACCAGGATCATATCTTCACATGCTGGTACTAAGCACAACATGTGAAATATGTCATGTATGAACCACCCATCAGATAGGGCAAGTCAGTAGGCGGTGTCTGAAATCTTTTGCGTTACTTTGAAGGGGCCGAACTTCTTGAAGTCAAGCTTGTGGCTAGGCTAGTCTGAGTGCAGGTCTGCCCTCTCTAGGTACAACCTGTCCCCCACAATGTAATCTGGTGCCTCGTTCACCCAAGTGTTGTAAACTGCTTCATCCTTGCTGCTGCCAACTCCAACAGCCCTTTCAACTCACTTTGCACCTCTCTAATTCTGTCCAAGTGCACATCCACCTTTGGAACCAACTGTGGATTGATGAAGTCAACAGAGAACATTTGATTGTAGGTATACTCTGCATAGAAAGGGGACATCCCAATTGTGAAGTTCATGTGGTTATTGTGCGCAAACTTGGCAAATGGCAACCAGTCAACTCAATTGTTCTGGTAGTAGTCCACAAAGGCCCACAGGTACACTTCTAACTCTTGGTTTACCCTCTCAGTCTACTCATCAGACTGCAGATGGTGCGCTGTGGACAAAGCAGGCTTGATACCAAGATGTTCCCACATGTGTCATATGTACTGTGCCATGAACTGGAGACTCTGATCTGAAATCACCTTCTTTGATGTGCCATGCAAGCACCACACCCTCTCTATGAACATGTCACACATGGCTGCCATGTCATCTGTTAAATGTGTGCTCAAGAAATGCGTCCTCTTGGTTGACTTGTCTACCATGACCTGAATTATGTTGTAACCATGGGACATGGGCAGTGGGCCCATGTAGTCTGTAGACACATGCTGCCATGGACTGTCTGGCACCTCAAGGGGCTGAAGGAGGCCTAAGGGTTTCTGTCAACAGAGTTTGACTTGCTGGCAAGTCTTGCACCCATCCATGTACCGTTGCACAAATTCTGACATCCCAGGCCAGTAATAGTTTCTCGCCACCAGCGCCAATGTATTCACATGTCCAAGGTGCATCACAGGTATGGAGTCATGATACAGTTGCAGAACCATCCATTTCACCTTGTTATCATCAGGAACGTAAACTAAACTGCAGAATCAAACCATCAACTATGAACTCCCTCAAGCATCACTGCACCAAGGCTGGCATGTCAGCCAGAGTCCACAAGGAGGCCAGCTTGGGGTCCTTGGGTGAGGCCATGTGGATGCCTTTGAGGATGCTACCATTGGCCAGAATCAACTGCACCACCACCATATGTGCCACCACTTCAGACTCCCTACACCTTGCCACCACCACCACCACCCCTCTCTTTGCCACATGCTCCTCCATCAACACTTGCAGTCTCATGTTGTCCTTCTCCCCCAGCAAAACCTTGTGATTGGGGCAACATGACAGCTCATCCAGCCCAATGCTCAGCCAACCTGGCCTATGATGGATGACAAAGATAAAACAATTCAAAAACAAACTTCATCTTGCCTGGCATTGATTCAAGTTGCATGCCATTATAAGATACTCCAGATTCTGGTGGTCTGAGAAGACCTCACCATGAATGGGTTGCCCTCCAGGTATTCAAATGCCCACACCACTGACAGCAACTCTTTATCATGCACATTGTAGTGTGTTCCACTGGTGCCATTGCCTTAAAGAAGAACACCACAGACTTCCACTTTCCATCCTGTGCCTTCTGAAACAGCACTGCCTCAACCGCAAAGTTGGATGCATCAGTTTTCATGTGGGATGGGGCCTCCATATTCAGCATCCAGAGGACTGGTGCCCAGGTAAATGCTGCTTTTAGCTCCTCAGACGCTCTCTGTTCAGCCTCTCCCCACTGCCACTTCAGGTCCTTCCTCTTCAAATGCTCCAACAGCCTTCTAATCTACACATAATCCTCTATGAATTGGTGATAGAAATTGCAGAAGCCAAGGAACTGATTAACATGGTGCAGGATGCATGGAACTGGCCACTCCATGACCCCACTCACTTTGACTGGATCCATCGCCATGCAGCCTAGTGATAATTTCAGACCCAGGTAGTCTACCTCTGTTGTCTAGAGCTGGCACTTTTCAGATTTGAGAAACAGGTCAGCCTCACAGAGTTGCTGCAACACCTCACAAACATGATCATTATGCCATGCTGGGTCCTCTGAAAAGACAATTATATCATCCACGTACAGTACCATGTACATGTTGAACAAGTCATAGAAAAACTTATTCATCATGCATTGAAACACTGCAGGTGTGTTGCATAGGCCAAACTGCATCACAAGGAACTGAAACTGTCCATACCACATCCTAAACAAGGTTTTCCACTCATCCCCTGTCCCACACCTGCACATTGTAATACCTCCACCTCATCTTCAACATTGTGAAGACTCATGCTGCCTTAAGTCTGTCCAAGAGCTCATTTGTTAGTGGAATTGGATAAGCATTCAGCTTTGTGACAGCATTGAGCATCCAAAAGTCCACCACCAGTCTCAGTGAGCCATCCTTCTTCTTCATGAAGAACACTGGGGCACCACACAGAGCGCTAGACTGTCAGATATAGCCCTTTGCCAAGTTGTTGTCAATGGATTCCTTCAGCACACGCAATTCTGCTAGCACCAGCTGGTACAATTTTCCTGGCACTGGTACCTTCACGCCCTCAATCAGGTCAATTCCAAGGTCATATTTCCTTTGTGCTGGTAAGCACTTGGACCTCTTTTTGTTGAAAACATCAAGAAACTCATGAAACTGTGCAGGTACCATCTCCTTCACAGTCTGCACCCCATGTGCTCACTCATGAGCTGCATTCTCTGCTAAGACTTGCAACATGCTACCCCCCACCCCACCTCCATGTCCCACCATTGCTCCAAAAGTGCACTACCACTGTCATCCTCCACCTCACCTTCTGTGCACTCAATCACCTATCAATGCATGCCCTTGCCACTCTCACTTCTTCACCACGCTGCCTGCATCAAAATCATGTGACCCTCATGCATGCACTCTTCAGCCTGTGGAACTTCTCTGCTGAGGGAGCCTTTAGTAGGTGCAACTCTGCTGGTGTGTTGCATGTTGCCTTCCAACCAGAAGCACATACTGCGCAATGGTGGCTTGCTCTCAACACTAGGGCCAACAACTTCAACCACTCCTTCTCAACCTCCTTGTTTCATATTCCCCTTGCCACTCCAGAGCCTGGTGGCTCTGGTCATTTGTTGACCACAGCAACATGCTGCCCACCCACCAAGCATAACTCCCAGCGAAAGGTGGATGAGAAGTCCACCATGGACCTCTCCCAGTTGATGACAGAGTTGTGTCATTGCAGCCAGCTTACACCCAGGATCATGTTGTTGTCCCTGATGTCTACATGTCAAACACAAGTGTCTCTGTGTGGTCACCCACCACCACCTCCATGTGCACCTCCTCTGTTATCAGCCCTAACTTCACCTTGGACTTGTTGATTGTCCGCAAGTGCATGGGCCATTGTTTGCTGACTGTAGGTATGGCCTGCTCCTTCACAAAGCGTGGATTGACAAAACAGAAGCTTGTGCTAAAATTCACCATTGCACACATGTCAACAAGATGGAGCATCAACTGGTCATGCATCATTGGTAGCTTCAAGGCCAAATGGGTTGAATGCAGAGACCTCATGTGGATCACTGCCGCTTCCCACCATGCATGGTGCCTACTCCTCTTCACTTTAACACTTGCTTCATCAGGTCATGCAAAACAGTCCTATTATCTGTAGTGAGTACATGGAACCAATTGGTTGTGACCATTGCAATGACATGGAGCAACCCTACACAAAACCCAGCATGAGCTCCACCTCCTTCTTCTTCTGGTCCATGTGTGGCTTTGATTTCCAATTGTCAATCTCCAGTGGGTTTATCCTGGGTCCTCAGCATGACTCCCATAGTTCTTGCACTGCACACTCCAGCTGGGCAAGACAGTCATATGCCACATCCATTCCCTCCCACAGGTCATCTAGGCTCAACTTGAACCCATCTATGTGGTCCTGCAAGTCCTCAAGGCCAGACTGGAATAGCAAGCTCCACCTTGATCACCTTGAACACTATGTCCACCACACACTTCTCTGACTCAAACACCCTGGCGTCAACATGAAAAAAAAAAAAAATTAAGGTAGTCTTGTTCAAGTGTAAGGCCATTGTCGGGTTTCACAGTGCAGTGCAACAATTAGCACTAGAAAACAAGATGTATTGTAGTCAATATATATAATGGTATGCTGTGACATACTTAAAAAATGAAATGAACAAGACTAAAGGACTATGTTATTACTGACTACAAATATGTGGAGAGGAGGCCACATGCTGTTGTGACACCTGCCCCCCACTTGTAAAGTAAATGTGAAAATAAACACTTTCCTTGCACATCAGTTGGATGATACTGGATACATCATACTACATGTTAACATGCTTCTCTCTTTTTTTGTTGTATTAGACTCAGATTACATTAGATAGACTCTCAGTGTTAGACATAGTCTGACAGCTCTTTGTAATCCTTCCCAAGCAGTGTAGATCAATTATCAGTGAATGGTTTTCCCTGGGAAGTCATGAACCTGGACTCTACTGAATAATTTTAAACTGGGCAACAAGCTAGAATAAACCAACAAAGCAATGACAATCTACTGCTTATCTATGTTGCATATGTCACGACCCGCTACTGACCCCCGGGACTCAGCCCCGGCCCTGGGACTCCAGCACTCCCAAAACCACCCCCACAACCGCCCCGGGCCCAGACCACTACCCGGCCAACTCCCCCGGCCATCACCGGCCATCACCGCCTGTCAACGCCACAGCCACCACCACTCACGGCACCCCCCGGCCATCACCGCTGTGACCACCACATCAGCGCTGGGTCTTGGCTATCACATCACATCAGCGCCAGCACCACCTGTCACCCCCAACCCGCGCCGAGACCCCCATCACGCATCATGATCGCGCATCACTGCTGCCAACCTCCACATGCCACTGTCAGGTTCCGCTGACCATGGGGGCTCAGTCTACTGGACGAACCACCTTACGGCTATTCACCGTGTACAAACACAGAGCACCAGGAGGAGCGTGAGGCGTAGGAGACTGAAGCGGGGTGGGAGGTGGTGCATGGAAGAGTGCTAGTAGCGCCGGTGGGCGAGACGAGTGCCAGGGAGGGTGAAGGACAAGTCCCAGGGGTTGGCGCGAGTCCCGGGGGTGCAAGAGAGTGAGCGCCGGTGAGCGAGCGAGTCCCAGGGACCAGGAGATAATCAGATGCGGGGACTTAGCGAGTCCCGGGGATGGAAGCAGAACCGGGGAAGTCAGATAACCAAAAGGGGAAAGAGTCGAGATAAGATAGTGGAAGATGGAAACGGTTAAGTCGAGGGAGGAGCCGGGAACGAAGAGTCAAGAGAACTTAGAATAGAGAAGAGAAAGGAGAATGAGATTAGATTAAGAGTACAAGACGAGTGGAGACGAGGCAGATAGTCGAAACAAGACGAGTACGATGAGAAAAGAAGCAAGTAAAAGTAATGAGACCGGGACACGCGAGAGACAAAACAGAGACGAAAACACAACAGACAGGACGGGTTACGGTAATATCAAGACTAGAGTACCTACTTACTACTCTGCGCCTTATATACTACGTAGTATGTATGGCCCGGGGATCAGGCCCGGGTTCCAGCAGCGGGTCGCGGCGCCGGGGCTTGGGATGAGACCCGGGGGCCGCGCAGGACAGGGCAAGGCTAAGACATGTTGCACAGTGCGGAGGTCTTGTACTGGAAGTGCAGAAACATGCGGTGGTGGTGTGGTGAGGAGAGAGCGGGAGCAGGGCGTGGCGTGCGGAGGTCGGCGGCAGTGATGCGCGATCATGATGTGTGAGGGGGGTCTCAGCGCGGGCCAGGAGTGACGGGTGGTGCCGGCGCTGATGTGGTGTGATAGCCAAGACCCGGCGCTGATGTGGCGGTCATGGCGGTGATGGCCGGGGAATGCCACGAGTGGCGGTGGCTGGTGGCGTCGATGGGCGGTGATGG
Organism: Termitomyces sp. T69sscA; assembly: GCA_017657225.1. Lineage (NCBI taxonomy): Eukaryota > Fungi > Basidiomycota > Agaricomycetes > Agaricales > Lyophyllaceae > Termitomyces > Termitomyces sp. T69sscA. The sequence goes on from JAGGAQ010006143.1 coordinate 10,407, forward strand.
GCGGTGATGGCCGGGGGAGTTGGCCGGGTAGCGGTCTGGGCCTGGGGTGGTCGTGGGAGTGGTTTTGGGGGGTTGGAGTCCTGGGGCCGGGGCTGAGTCCTGAAGGTCGGTAGCGGGTCGTGACAGCCACGCCCCGCTCCCGCTCCCTCCTCACCACACCACCACTGCGTGTCTCTGCATTTCCAGTGCGAGACCTCCACGCCGCACGACATGTCTTAACCTCCCCCCATCCTGCACGGCCCCCAGGTCTCATCCCAAGCCCCGGCGCCGCGGCCCGCTGCTGGAACCCAGGCCTGATCCCCGGGCCATACATACTACGTAGTATATAAGGTGCAGAGTAGTAAGTAGGTACTCTAGTCTTGATATTACTGTAACCCATCCCGTCTGTTGTGTTTTCATCTCTGTTTCGTCTCTCGCGTGTCCCGGTCTCAATACTTTTACTTGCTTCTTTTTCTCATTGTACTCGTCTTGTTTTGACTATCTGCCTCGTCTCCACTCGTCTCGTACTTCTAATCTATTCTCGTTGTTCTCTTCTCTCTTCTCTACTCTAAGTTCTCTTGACTCTCCGTTCCCGGCTCTTCTCTTCAACTTAATCGTTTCCATCTCCCACTATCTTATCTCGACTCTTTCCCCTTTTGATTATTCAACTTCCCTGGCTCTGCTTCTATCCCTGGGACTCGCTCGCTCACCGGCGCTCGCTCGTCTTGTCTCTCACTCCCCCGGGACTCACGCCAACCCCCGGCACTCGTCCCTCACCCTCCTTGGCACTCGCCTCACCCACCGGCGCTACCGGCACTCTTCCATGCACCACCCCCGCCCCGCTTTGGTCTCCTACGCCTCGTGCTCCTCCCGGTGCTCTGTGTTTGTACATGGTGAATAACCGTAAGGTGGTTCGCCCAGTAGACTGAGCCCCCGTGGTCAGCGGAACCTGACAGCATAACTCAATGTCCCATGTGTGACCTTGGAAGATATGATCTCCAATGAATGCCCATAGACCATAATCAACATGTCTAAGCAGAAATCATTGTATGCCAAAAAATGTTGCAGAGCTATTGGACTTAAAGTCATTCTTGATGAGTATAAATGGACAAGTCATCTGCAAAGGTGCAGGAGGTGGGTTACACCTGAGTTTACTGTCCCCCAAGTGTCCCCACAACAGAGATTTCCCTACTTTCTGTTAGTATCACCAGAAATTTTGCCTCATTACAACTCATATCACACCCATTATTGTCCAGCATTTTTTTTCTTTCTCCTTATCTCTCTACTCTCACTTTCTCCTTCATCCTTTGTTTGTTACATATATATACCAGTACTTACTATACAACACCCCCAGTTCCTTATAGGAGACTGAGTGTGAGTCATGCTGAACTCTGACTTACCCATACTATATTAATCACTGTATCTTAGACTTACAACTTACAACTGATCTGTATAGGCTGATCTGTATAGATGTTGAAGAATCTGTCTGAGAAGTGCATCAACCTACCTCATCAATGAGTCATTACAATATCATCCAGTGTGTAATTCCAAACCTTACTTACTAAAATATGAGATCATCATTACAAAGTCTTGTTTTACCTTACATCAGTGTGACTCAAAAAGGAGTATATATTCCACATGTTATCCTGGGGTTCACATCATCCTTGACTTACAAATTCCAACTATGTTTCTTGATTATTTATATATCAAAATATTCATATCATCTTGACTTACAAACTCCAGACCTATGAACTCCAGTTCAAATAAACATATATTTTGTGCCTAAATATATCTGTGCAATGATCCATCAATAGATACGGGATTTAATTCTAATACTTTCATGGTGACAAGACAATCTTCTTCAGAGAAGATCATACATAGAATGTAGTCAACTGAGATTGTATTACCTGTAGAATATAATAAGTATTTAGCTACAGGTACAAATAAGTGACTATTCAATTATTCCTGATCACATTCAATTTGCCTCTGCTCCTGTACCTGATGTCATCCCAGATCAACCACATGATATCAAATCTATCATCAACACTTGGAAGATTAGTCAACAATACGACTATTTCGTCCCATGGAAAAACTTTCCTGATTCTGAAAACTCTTGAATTCCTCTCTCAGACATACCTTTTGAACTATTTGAAGTACTTGAACAATGGAACCATCAGGTCTCTAGATGACCACGTCCACCTCAGATTTATTTTTGATCAAGAACCTCAATCTATCACCACATTCCCTGAACCTACTACTTCTCCCAATGACACTTTTCAGCTACCAATCCGTACTCCCTCTCCTCCTCCAGCACTATCCCAACAAAACTTCTAAAAGCCTCCACCTCAAACAACTACTCATTCTGGCCATATTGCATGCCCACCACAATCCAAAGATTACATTGACTCAATCCTCAAGAGAGGGTAATGTCAAGAAATTTTGCCAAGTTCTATCTGAACTTCGACTCATGTACTCACTTTTGTCAACTTCTTCTAGTCTCTTATATTACATAATTTCTCATCATATCTCTCCTTTTAATGCATATAGATTTCATGGACCCATACTCATCTCAAACTTTACTCATTTTTGATACTCCTCATTCTCCTTCTCCTTAATCTGGTTTTCTATATAAACTACATGTATCCAACTACTGGACTTCAAGTAATCAACACAGTTGTTCCTCACTCTCTTGCTTAATCTCAGTCACTTTCAGCTACTCAAGACTACCTCTCAAATTCACAGGAATAAATCAATTTCATTGTGTTATGTCTCTCTAATTATCTGTGTTTCTAACAACAATGCAATAAGCTGTCTTATTTTGACAATATAAATGTGTATGCAGCATCTTGCAGTACCATAGATTATGCTTTCTCTGTCCTCAGGAAAATGGATGGCCAAGATTGATTTGGTGAGTGAGAATCCTAGGATGCCATGGGGCATATGTGGGTGAGTAATGTTATGTGCAGCAATGGAGTTAATGCAAAGAAAGGCACCACAATGTTTTGAGGTCAATGTTGAGATGAAGTGAGACCATGCTGATGGTGTGAGCAGCATTTGCATTGGCGGTCATGAGGAGGACACTGACAAATCTTCCTTTGTCACCGACAGCCATCAATGACTCTCAAACAAGAATGGGATGTGCGAATCTTTATTTGAGCTCACTAGCATCAAAGCAGATATCAAGGCAAGCAAAGACAAGTAAACCTGTTAAGGCTATCAACTGTGGCCTCCTTTGATATGTCAATGTTGATCTGGACAAGTAATCATCATTGGCATGGCTGCTGGTAATTGTTTTAGTGATGTGACAAGTCTTGTGTGCACCTCCAGCAGTGCAGACACATTCACTGCTGGCACCAGAACCTGTTTCCACTGGAAAAAGCAACAAAAAGATGTGTTATGCCATTTCTTTGGCAACTTCTTGCTCAAGAAAAAGGCATTTTTCATTGTCTCAACTATTTTTCCATCAAAAATATATACACCAAAAATGGCATGACACATTTCTCTGTTACTTTTTCTGGCAAAAACAGGTTCTGCAGTGATTATTATTTATCTCACAATGGTTGCTCTTTCACATGGTGTGTCACAGAGGCCCATGCATGAGAGTAACTCTCTCACATAAAACAATGGAAGTGACAGTTGTTTCTTCCCCCAAGCTTTTGTTCAAGTTCAGTGATTGATGCCCCAATGCAAACAAACAATGCAGACCAAAACCAACATGGTGTGAAGATGTTATCCTTGGGTATGTGCTTTTGACTGTGAATCACAGTGATTCATATTATTTGAATGATCATCCAGATGATAGTGGCATCCATGGACTGTCTCATCTTTTTATTCTCCAAGGAATTATGTTGCATCTTATGCACTTGGAGAAGTTGGACACCATTCCCAAGCCTTGTGATTACTTTGACATTATTGGTGGAGCTGAAACAGGAAGGTATGTTATGATTTATTACTACAAAATTAATCATTGAATCAACCATAGTATATCAGAGTCATTGCATTGATGCTTGGGTGACTTTGCATGCCCATTGACTTTGCTATTGAGAAGTATGTCTTGTTCAGCCAGGAGGTCTTCTCTGATGTCAAGAAATGGAGCTGGTCTGAGAAGTTCAAGGCAACTGTTTTTGAGTCTGAAATAAAAAGCATATTACACTATGCTGGTTTCCCAGAGGATATCTTGATGCAAGAGCATGATCCTTCCTTCTGAAGGTAATCAAGTGTTTTCCTCTTTTCACTTCTTTGCTGACATTGTTACTACTTTCAAGGTTTGTAGTGGCTCTTCCTTCTTTAAATATGACACCTTGGTTATTCAGAACATATCAAGTGGAAGTCAATCAAGGTCTGAATTACTCAGTGGTGCAAGCTGCTTGTGCAACTACTGCCATTCCTAACCTTTTCAAGCCTGTGTCATTATTTCTGATGGACTCCATGAAACCTTTGTTAGTGCCAGTTTTAGATACAGCAATCCAACTAAACTTGTTTTGCAAGAGGCTGTAATGATTTTTGGTTATTCTCATCCAGTGGCATATTTTGTAAATATAGGAGCAGGACACTGGTCATGTTTCTTGGGAGCCTACCAATATTTTTAGTCAAAAGATGATGAAATCTTTCCAGCATATAGTCACTGATTGTGAAGCTCTGGGTGATAACTTGGCAGAAAATTATATTCATATTCCTGGCCTGTTTTACAGACTTAGTGTTGATCAAGGACCTCAAAGAACGCCTTTCAATGATTGGATTAAACAAGGAGAAATACAGACACATACACAGGCATACTTACAAGCAACTAAAGTCACACATGAAATTGATAGTCTCATACACTCCCTTCAGAGTTGCCACCAGAAGACTGCTCTTGGAATTTTAGGTAAGTCCTGGAACTTGATTAAATGTATCATTTGTTGACACCTACTAGGAGGTGGAACTTTGTCTAGTAGTTTTTTGAATAAAGAAACACCTTCTCATTCACTTGCACCAACAGTTCTTCCCAGAATTCCTGCTCCATCTCCATTGTTCACTGGCAGGGAAACTATTTTATTGCTTCTTGAAAAGTGCTTTGATGCACATCACTTTACTAGACATGCAAGTACAGAAATGTTGTGTGCTGTATGGTTTGGGTGGAGCTGGAAAAACACAAATTGTACTTAAATTTTGCCATGAATTCAGGAGCAGGTATGAAAGAGCTGCATTTTATCAAACTATGGTCTAATTTGATCAACTAGATTCTCTTCCATATACATGATAAATGCCAGCTCTAAAGCATCAATTGAGCAGTTTCTGACTTTACTTGCTCAGAGTGCTAAATTAACAGATATCACACCATGGCTTTGTTACCAAAAAGAAGAATGGTTGATGATTTTTGACAATGCTGATAATCCTGACCTGCATTTGCAGTATTTTTTTCCACCATGCAGCCATGGAAATGTTCTGATCACAAGTAGAAATGAGGCAACCTCTATATATGCATCTGATAATCGATATAAAATTGGAGAAATGTCAATTAAAGATTCACTAGCAGTTTTTTTAGAAAGCTAGTCAGAGATCAAAAACTGAAGAAGTAGCTGTAAATGAACTTATCAAAGAACTAGGCTATTTGGCACTGGCCATTGTTCAAGCAGGGAATTACTTACTTCACAATCAAGATATTGGAGTGAAACAGTACCTTGAAAGCATTGAGAAAGAGATGCCAAGATATCTGACAAAAACAAGAAATCAAAAGTTTGATGAGTATCAATCATTTATTCATGATAACCAGTATAAGAGTTATGATAAGTTGGTTAAAACAGCAGAATCAATTCTTATGTAATGTAGCATGCTAAATTACTCTATGATACATTTGTCAATGCTTGAAAGAGCTTGGAGAAACCTTTCTGATAATTATGAAGTAAACACACAAGAATTGCAGAACTTCTTGCAAAATTTTGTAACAAGTGATAATGAGTGGAGTGATGAGTTAGTGAAAGAAGCAATTGACCTGCTCAGATCTTATTCATTGGTGGAAATAAGAGGAGAAGGAGTAATAATTGGAAACTCACTCATTTGTTCATAATTGGGATTTTGAATCATTATCAGAAGAAAAGCAAAAAGAGGCAGAAAAATGTGCACAACAACTATTTTGTTTTTTAGAAGATAAAAGGTTGAAATACAGTCATGTATATTCTAAATCTATGAAAAAGACTAGCATAGAATCTAATTACCATCAGCTAAAGATTCTCTGCTAGCTCACAAGGCCAAGGCTATAACCTTAAAGTCTTGCAAATCAGAGAAGGCTCAATTGAATCCAGAATGGTTAGAAGAATTAGAGAAAATCCAAAGTAAAATCTTGACTATACAGCAACAAATCAACCAGCTGGAGGTTCCTTTGATAATTAAAGCCCAGTTTTTCCTTGAGGTACATGTTCTATAAAGTCATGAATAAATACTTATCTGTCTCTCTAGAAAGGCTTTGAAAAGCTTGCAATAATGTTGCATTAGAGTGGAGTGGCCCTTGTTATTTCATTTACAACAGTTCTCAGTCTATGAATTGCTATAAAGAGGTATGGGCTGTTGCAAGGCATGGCATGTCTGAGATCTAGATTTTAAGAATAAAAAACATACAAGCATAATATATGTCAAGTAAGTTGTTTATCAACATATGAAGAATATACATGCATGCACATACCAGCTCCCATAAATCTGCATCATTCCAAAGTTGATTGACCTGGATGAATGATGTAGTTGGTGAACATGAGGACCTGCTCCAGAGGAGTCTAGCCACTTAGAGAGGGTATAATTTTCAGGCATTCTGGGCAGTCAAAGCAAACAGTCCATGTCAGTTGATCAGGATAAAGGATAAATGGTGTAGCTAATACCCATAGAGATCCATATATGCAAGAAGTGGATTGGAAATGGATATTGCTAGACCAAAACATTGATAGTAGGATGATGGAAAGGTGAATCTGATCAACAAGAGATAAAAAAAAGGTGATATGATCTGCTGAGTTTATATATTATGAAGATTAGGCATAGGGTTTATACAAAGTTGCATGTAGATGATCGAGAGACAATTAGATATAAGTGGTAAAGGAGGGAAATACTTCAATTTACATAATCATACTCTGATGTAAATAACAGCAGATGGAGTGTGACCATGACACTGTAAGGGCAACTTTCCGGAGTTGCAGCTCAATCACACAACTAGCAGAGGGAAATCTGAAGTTATATGAGGCATGATAATCAACAATACAATGGTAACTAATCACCTAGCAGAGGGAAATCCGAAGAGAACAAGTCTAAGGATCTCTGCTGCTTGGTGTGGTGCATCAGCAGGTGGCAGAGGTGTGAAAACAACTGTATAGGTGACCAGAGCTAACCCTAACCTTGGATAATGCTTGAATGGGGAGTGCAGGAAGTTCTGGGGGTTTTCTAAAAAGGAAATGACTTCTGAAGATCTCCAGAGATCTCTGGAGGTCTAGAACAGGCCCTGGAGGTCTAGAGCAAGCTCCAGGGGTCCCAGGGAGTGGCATAGCAGGTGGGCTGGGTGTAGTGAAGTGCTGAAAATGGAAGCCCCCTGACAGGCACAGAGACAAGTCAATTACTTGGACAGACTGTTCATATACTATCAATTGACCAGTTGTTATGCCATCATAGAACCATACATTTTCTCCAGTTTCATCCATCAAGTGTGATGTAAAATGAAGAGGAAAGGTATAGAGCAAGAGACATGAATGCAAACTGAAGAGGACTGAGCAGCCATATATATTCAGCATGGAAATAAGGATGTTGAAGTAGTATTCCATAATATTGATAATTTTGAGGACAGTCAGCCTCAGAGTAAGGCCTCAAGCCAGATTATGTGAGCAACACATTAGCATGCAGTTCACATAAGCAGAAGTAAAACAAACAAACACAGATAAATTGATAATTTTGAGGACAAAAAGCTGCAGAGTAAGGCCTCAATGAGCAGATTACATGAGCAATACAATTGCATGCAGTTCACATAAGCATAAAACAGACAAACACAAATAAATTCATAATTTTGAGGACAAAAAGCTGCAGATTAAGGCCTTGATCTATTCTAGATCTCGGAATATGTGACAATTTGAAGTTGAAAATTGTTTATAATCAATGCTGTTGCCTGAGATAATGTACTGCTGAGGATATTGGTGACTGGCTTATTGACATGGCATAGTGCAGTGCAATAGAATTTATCTATCAATCTGGACTCTCAGATTAACAGATTGTTTATTTAGAATATCATGACCATGATTACCTCAAAACTAACATTGAATATACAAAAACACAGAGTGTCATTGACATAACTACTTGTAGAGGTACAATCTAATTCTCTTGCTATATATGCAAAGATCTACTTAACACAGCTGCAGATGTCTGACCAGTACATACAGGTCGGTTCAATGATCAGGGGTTTGGTCAGGTATTCAATCAGGTCAAATCATGGTATGTCGTTGGGGCTTTGATTGTTCTTTACAGCCTGATCATGGAAGTGAGCTCATCCTAAATGAATGTTAAGTTAAATTGGACTACATGCACCAACACTGCAAATCAATGATTCCTACTGTTCATCTAAGCCGTGCAACGATCAATGTGCCATCTTTGTGACCTCGAATAACATGATCCCGAATGAATGCCCATAGACCAGAATCAGCATGTCTGAGTGAATGCCATTGCATTCCAAAACATTTTGCAGAGCTGTTGGAATCAAAGTCCTTCTCGTTGAGCATGAACGGACTCGTCGTCTGCAAGGGTGCAGGAGAGGGGTTACACCTGAGTTTACCGTCTCTTGTGGCCTCCCATAACAGAGTTTTCCCTCCCTTCATGGTGACAAGACGATCTATTTGGAAGAAAATTATGGTGACATCTTGTTTGGTCCGGGGTGTGGATATCGATGAGATAAACGTATCATCCTCCTGAGACTCGGCAATCAATCTACCAGTCACTGCATCTCAAAGACATAAAGTTTTATTCTGAGACAATGCTGCGACTCGTGCATTGACCAGCGAGGAGGCAGCGGTCATGCAACTATCATTCATCTGGAAGGTGTTATATTTACCTCGTATTTCGAACAATTTTAGTTCTGAAATACCTGCGACATACAAATGATGGTCCCGGGTAGTAAACGAGCGGATTGTGCCGAGCACTGAATCGCGTGTGCCATGGTACGACGCAAGAAGCTGTCTTGTTTCAACACTATAGATGTGTATGCGGCCTCTTGCAGTACCAGAGATTATGCTTTCTCCGTCCTCAGAGAAATAAACGGCCGAGGTCGATTCCCTAGCATGACTAAGAGCTATAGATCCCATTAACTCCCTGCTCCTCACATCCCAGATAGATATTGTTCCATCACTATGTCCAGACAAAGCTGTTCCACCGTCATGCGAAAATGCCAGTGATCGTGGCGATGTTGTCCTGGTACAGGCCAGTAAGACATGATGAATTTCCCTATCAAAGTGTCCACACAGTGATATCAATTTCACTCTCCAAACAAGAAAGGGCTTTGGTACCATCTGCTGAAAACACCAACATAGTCACAGGTGAACTTTTGACTGAAGGCAGTGATGATGAGGGCGAGATAAGCCGGGCAGGATCGTAGCACAAGTTCCAGAAATGAACAGTACCGTCATCACAGCCAGCCGCCAGGGTCTGCGCTTGTGGTGACAGGGCAAGGCATGAGATGTAATTTTTCCATTTCCCTGTTTCTTCATAAAAGTTGAGGGATCGGACTTCACTAACCTTGGTGTCTACATTCCAAATGTAGATGACACCATCTCTCGTTTCCGTGAAGTGACCACCATCAATTGTATTCCCGGACGAAGATGTCCACTTAGCCCGTTTGAGAGTCTGTAATGTCTTCATTTCTCTCGTCTTTGTATTCCATAGACCGAACCTGTCGTTCGGAAGTACCCAGTTGACGTATGCAGAATTAGAGGGCGAAACTCTGACAACAGCTGGTGACGGATGCAATGGGCGCAACTTTATGAGATGATCAGGGATAACCTTCGGCAATTCTACGCTTGAAATTTCGTCAAAAGAAATACCATCTTGGACAAGTCCGGAACTGACGTCCCAGGAACAACTTCGGCCCAAGATAGAAGCGATCACTGAAGACCCTGATACGACTACTTCTATGGGAAGTAGATCTGGCTTTATCGGTGAAGACCATAACAAATTTTCAATCTCACGGAGGTCCTGGTCTGGGCTCGTGATCAAAACACCCGAAGCCATACCTGAAGATGATAGGTGGTGCAGCCAAAACCTACTGGCATACCGAAATAGGTAGGGCATTTTGTAAGATGCAGTGGCAGATGGGGCCAAAGCTAGTTGGTGGAGGCAACATACGGCAAGTTCGCGATGTGAAGCGTTGATATCAACACGGAAACGTACGTCAATACGGTCACCCGTTATGTATTCACAGAACGACTTGTGAAGACGCGGGACAGTCTGGCTGTGAACAACACCCGTTCCGGGGATTAAAACCGTCCTGAGACGCCTGATGAAATGAATAACATCGGTAATCGAGGTGGATAGGGTTGGTGGTGTATTGAGGATTCTGCAGAGATTGCTAACAGAGAATGGTTCTGAAAGAACCACGATCGCACCAACGAGCCGACGGAATGTCCCATATATTCGCTCTGGATCATCGCTACTGCTAGCTTGATCTTCGTATGTTTTAACGATGATGTAATGATAAAGTGCATTGATGTCCATCAGCCCTTTCGAACTGCCTGTGAGATCGGCGAGGACAGAAGAAAGGCGTTCACTCCCAAGTTCGATAGCCTCAGCTCGTTGTCGAAAGAATTTGAGCGCTGTCACTGCCCAGATAAAGTGCCCGGAGGCGTGATCAGCTAGTTTTTCCAGTCCCTCTTTACCTGGCCAATCTTCAACGGGTAGGTCGTATTCAAGCCAAATGTGCTTGATGTTGTGACGCATGTAAGACGCAACATCATCAAAAGATGCCCGAGTATCAAGGTGCACATGCTTTACATGCTTGTTTCGTGCTATGCTCTGTGCGAATGGATTTGTGATCTCATCTTCAGTCCTACTTGAAATAAAAATTTTGGCATTCGGGCAGTCTGAAAGGTCGTTCAAGAGCCGAGCAAAGATGGTAGCTGTTGACCTGAGATGTTTCCTGTCTGTCTCATCAAGCCCGTCAATGATAATTATGACAGGCCGTTCTGTATCGATTTTTGAAGCGACACGAATCGCATCTACGAAGAGGCTGGCGGCCTCCTTTGATGATATGACAGCCAGAAGAGAGGTATTACCAGTGGCTGAGAAGTGATCGTAAATTCGGTGCCGGGCCTCTTGATCTCGACGAGAAAACTGATGGACAATGGTAGGGAAATAAGCGTTGGGATTGGTGGTGTTGGGGTTATTGCGATTAATGAAGAATTCGGCCCATAGATTATTATCAGCTCTGGAAGTCTCTGCTAGAGAAGCCGTAATTGCGGATTTTCCGCATCCGGGATCGCCCGTCAGCCAGAGGAAATTCCCTGCCGAGGAGGAAATGTCCCTAACCCAACAAGTGACATCACGAAGGACATCTTCACGTGTGCCCTTATCACAAGGGCGTTTTTCCTGTGCTTCATGAGTAGGGTCTTTGACGGCATGTTCAGACAGTATTCGTTCAACGTATTCTCGCTTCTCTTTGAACTCGTCCGCTCGACGACGTTCATCAGCTTCTACTTCCATTTTTAAGACAATGGCATTCTGGGTGCAAAAGTCTGGGAAAGGGAAAAAGGAAACAAAGAAAGTGGGTACATACCAGTTGTTTTTCCTGATCAACCTTAAATTCACGAAGCATCTTCAGCATCTTTCTTTGTCTTTCACTCACTATTCCGAGGTAGTCAAGGATGGCATCGATTCCTCGACTCTGACTGATAATCTGCTTTTCCTGAAATTTTCGAATTAGTATCCGACCCAGAACATGAGTCATAGTCGACGAAGGATTACGTTGAAGATGGCCCTGGCATCCGACAAGCGCTGTTTGAAAGCCTCAATTTCTTTCTGCACATGGAGTTTGACCAAGATTTTAGATAAGGCCCGACGTTCATTTGACTAACAATTCAAATAATGAGATCATCAAAGGCATGGTCAGAACATATACCAGTCGAGCAGCTGCCCATCTACAGATATCATCAATGATATCACTGAGCGATAATCAGTTAGTGAAAACTCATTGACGTATATCAAAAAATGAATTTACCGCATTTCTTGGAGGTTCGCCCAAGTTGTCATTGTAAAGTCTCGTCTCATCATTCTCTTTTGGCGCGCAGAGAATGCTTTCCGGGTTTCATCAACCCAACTGACTACGTCCATGGCAAAGTTGTAAGTGTCCCGATCGGCGGAGGTCGCAATCTACTGAAAACATCTGAAGACCAGTTAAACATTGCAATTATTTCCTACATACTTTCCCCAAACTCGCAAGGTGAGCTAGACTCTTGACAAGACCCCGCGCAGGAAACGAGCCATCAGGTATGATCTCGAAAAATTGTTGCATTGGGTCAACCGCAGTACATATCTTCTCAAGCAGCCTGTCCAACGACGGTTCCGGGTTTTTAGTAGCCCAACGGTCGAGGTCCGCAAGAAATTTTGCGTCGAGCTTCCACTCCTCCCATGATACATCTACCATGTTGGAGTCTTGCAAGGCTCACACAACCGATAGAGGTCAGATACAAGTTGTGAGATGTCAAGTTGTCAAGTTATACAACATGATTACACAGGTCAACACAGCTCCTCGGATAATAGTTGGATCGCCGAAGCTCAGGCAGGGTGATATATATCCGTCACTGTAAGCACCTTCTATAGTACCAGTGGACTGTCACCATGGTTGTAGCGCGCGAGGATGAGTTTAGAACCCTTGGTTGACCAATGTTGTTTATATCATTGAGATAGCGATTGATCAGACATTCCAAAGAAACAGATCTGGTTGCCCAAACGACGTTCCATTAAAGCCGGGTGACCTGTCTGCGTCGTTACACTACACTCCTGGTTCCCGTTTCGACATTTCCCGTTATATCTTCACAGAAACTCGAATCTCTTTATAAATGCGTGTCTAACAGGCTATGACAACTGTACATAGGACACAGTCTCACTAAAATTTGCATCCACGCCTGGAATTGCCTGTACGTCCAGAATCGTGCGGGGCCCCATAGTACCCCTTTCTCGCCGTAAAATGCTTCAAACAATTCTGCTAAACCTTGACATTGACTCGCTCTTCCAACAACGCTACTCTCCCATCTCATCTCCCACTCTCGTCGACTCTGGTGGCATTCCTGCCCGTGGACGCACCTTTCGGTACACACCAACCCTTGTATTGAGGTGATTCTCGCACAGTTACTTCTCGAGTCTCGCAAAGAAGAATTGCATCCCATTCAATATATGTCCAGGAACAAGACCCTGCGCGTCCCGCCTTTGACCTTGCCTCACCGACCCATCCAGCGTTCTGTCTCTAGCTCTCCAGTCCGAAAAGACCAAACTTCTCGTCGTGCATCAAAACGCGTATCATTTGTGACCCCACCTCCTGCGTTAAGGAGTCCTTTCTCTCCTGTGGACGTTTAAGATGAACGTTCCTTGATCTAGTGACGAGAGAAAGCCAAGCGTCTGCAGAAACTAACATGTTCTGTTTCTAGACTTGTAATGTCAACTACTATATGATAGAACAATAGAACCGGCCGTTTCTATATAGTATACGTGCCAATCACAAATCAACTATGGACCATGAAAATTTCTCATCATGTGGAATATATCACAGTCTATTGCATCGGAATCGTATCAATGATAGACGGCAGTATGAGAGAGTAAAAGGTGCAAAATGCTCAGCAAAGCCAGTGCACATTATGTTGAAAAGCAAGGGATAAGGGAAAGCAAGGATATATGGATAGCGAGCAAACCCAGAAAACGACCTTAAAAACCTTAAACCATAGCAGATAGATAGAACTACCTTAGAAGAAAAAAAAGATCTCAGAACCTCGTCCAACCTTGAGCAGGACCATCGATGAACGCATCCGGGATTTTCGGTACTGGAGGGATTTTCTCTCTTCCTCCGTCCCCATACAAATCCTCTACCCGCTTAATGAAGCGTTGCCTGGCTTCCTCGCTCTTCTCGGGGTCCAAAACGCTTGCGCGGCTGTAGATGCTCATGGTCCCACTCCACCGACTATGAATCTCACCATCACCATCATCCCGATACTCCAAGTCCTGGTCATCTTCATACCTCCCCGTGATCCTCTTCTCGATCGCCTCAAAAGATCGATTCCGACCCAATGCATTTCCCCCATTCAACTCACTCTGAAGTGCATCAATCTCCATATCTATTTTCGCTTCCTCAAACCTGTCAAGCACATCCCTCATATCCTCCTCCTCATCATCATCGTCATCACCACCATACGCCGCAATCGCGTCCCAGCTGCCATCCGATGACCGCTTTGCCACTGAATCTCGTTCCTTCATCCAATCTCTAGCTTTATCCACTTCCCGCTGTTCCACCACTTGATCATTCTTCCCCTTCGGCAAAGACGACCCATGGAATTCCCTATTCATCGGTATCTTGAAGTCAGTCTCGGCCTCTGAAATGACATTGGATGCCCGAGTCTGCGGCAAAACAGGGCGCGGAGGGAACGGGCTCTCGCGACCACGTTGGACACTTGGTATGGGCTGGTTAAGGGGCCTTGGCTCTGGCGTACGGCTACGCGCCATAGCACCGTTGGTGGGGCGTTCAAGCGTCTTCGAACGAGATGGGACGCTTAGGGGCGGTGGGATTTTGGGCAATGGACCAGATGGCGGCGGGCTGGGCGGGGGTATGTCATAATACGCAAGCACGCTCGGGCTTTGGAGAGGGAGAGGCGAAGGGTGCGGGGAGGGCACAATGTAGTCTGTTGACGGAATGATGGTGAGACTTTGTTGGCTGCCAGTTGGACTAGGAGACGGAAGGTCGGAAAAGCTGGGAGATTTTATGCTCGGACTGAGAATTGGCCGGGGACCGAATCCGTCAGTAGGAGGATTGCGGGGTCTGGGCCGAAGGGCTTGGATTGCCGTGGTCGGCGAAGGCCTAGAGGGTGATGTAGGAGTTCTAGATGGGAGACGAAGAGACTGTGCGATGATGGTAGGAGAAATACGAGGTTGCACAGCGACAGGCGCAGGAATCCGAGTGGATTGTGCTGTGGCAGATAGCAAGGGATCTACATGTTGAGTGGATAGAACTGGTACGGGCGAAAGGGGTATATCGGGTTCCGGTAGCGAAACAGATCCTGACGCTGCAGATTGAGGCAGCTGTGCACGTGTGACGCTAGGGCCGCGAGACAGAGAAGGATTTCGAGCAGTTGGAAATATTTGTGGTGTAAAGACGGAAGGAGAATTCAGGCTATTCGACGAAGAGTGATGAACAGGCGAAAATTCGGAACGTGGATTGCCTAAGCTATTCGATGAAGAGTGCTGGACTGGCGAGAAAGCCGAAGGTGGAGATTTCGAGCTATGTGAGGGAGAATCCTGTTCTGAGAAGGCTTCAACCGAAGTTTCAATCGGGGTTGGATTCCGAATGGATGCTCGATGAGTATTTGGAAGCGAGATGGGCTGGGAGCTTTGAGTGGCCGACGATGGAGAGCTTATAGCGGATGGATGGAGAGCGATCTGTGATGGAGATGTAGCGTTAACATGACTCCCACCTCCACTCTTGGGGACGAGATCCTGGCCATGAAATTGGAAACCACGTCGTTTCGAATGCGAATGCGAAAGCGAACTCGCGGAGGCCGACATTGATCCGCTAGACTCCGTCGAGCCGAGAGATTCCCGGCTAGTTGGTGAGAAACTGGTCCGAGATGTCGGATGAGGTGAAGACGTGGGAATAGAGGATGGGAACGTCGTCACAGAAGATGGACTAAACACAGAGGCCATAGGACCATCCATAGCCTTGCTAATCATGCTGTCCAAAGATTCTCCTGTCATGAGCGGCCCCGTATCTATGGTTGTCGCAAATTTTGAGGCAATGGGAAGGGCAACAGGGTTCTTATCGAGAACTGGCATGGAGGGAACCCCCTCCTGAGGAAGGTCAGCCTTCGACTGCCTTGACTTGAGCCCAAAGAAGCGTCCTTTCGATTTCCCTTTGGTTGAGGTGGAGGATATGTAACCCGAATCGGTTTCATAATCGCCATCGCCCGCTTTTCCTTTTGATCTTTTTGACGCTCCGTCCGTGTCATAACCGGTCGCGTACCCATCCTTGTTTTCCCTTTTCTTGACCTTGATGCTCTTGCTACGCTTCCGCTCCTCCTTCTCCCTCTTTTCTTGTTGCTTCTCCTCTTTGGCACGTTCCTTCGCCTCTTTCTCGCGTTCTTTTTTTTTCTTTCCGCCATCGCTCATGTACCCGCCATCGCTCTCATACCCATCACCCCGCTTCTTCTTCAACTTCCCCCTAGAGGGTGTCGTAGGACGGGAAGGCGGAGGTGGATTTGAGAAGGTTATACCACCGCCGGTGACTAGTCGATCAGGTTGTTTGTCGACATACTTGTCGAAATCCGAATGATTTTGGACAGGGAAAAGTTTAGCTGGAATGGATTGGAAGCTAGGCTGGGGATGGCTCGACGGAGGCGTCACGGGAGACCTTCCAGGTGAGGATTCTTCAGAAGTCACAGGGGACTCATGCGTGAGTGAAGGAGAACGCAGTTCCTACAAATGATGCAGTAATCAGCGGGCGGAATTAGGCATAAATCGGCCAGGGGGAAAAGTCGAGGCGAAGGATAAATGAGAGAAACACGTAACCCGCCTCCAATATTGAGGTACAGAATATTGAAGGCAACTGAGTGTCTTTGACAGGAACAATGAGGACTCTGGCGATAGACCCGTTGATCATTCGTCGCCCACCCTCCCGGCTGGGCGATGACAAGAAAAAATTGTTGAAAAGGAATGAACAATATACACACCTCTTCGTCTTCCTCCGTCAACGAATTATTGAACATCCAGTTCATTACAGTACTATTGTGCCCAATTCCAAGCTCAAGGGCGACATCGAGCACTGATGCACGGAGAGCATTAGATTCACGATTGGTGGAAGACGACGGGGCCGTAACGCGAGGCGCTGGACGCGGTATTGGCGCCGTATGACGCGGAAATTGGAAACTAGAATCCATCGGTAAGGTTTCGACGAATCGGACAACTGGACAACTGGACCCAAGGAGCGGAATAACTGAACGAGAGTGATAAGAAATGAAGGACGGCCTATGAAGACTTCAAGTCCAAGAGCATTCCAACCGTCAGAGCAAGCAGGCTGACGCGGGCAAGTCGTGGAAGCAGTGTGGTAAAGAAGGATAAAGGGTGCCTCCGTGCGGACACACTTTTCGGCCGGTCACATGCAGGCACACGGCCGCGGCTAACGACGCGTTTTCGATGTTTCTAATTTATTTTGATCCTGTCTCCTGTCACAATTGATATTGAATATTGAATATTGAAATTTAAACGCCCCAGCACTTCGAGCTGCTTGTAAGTTGAGATAAAGAGTTACCTCGCAAAACCAGAGTTGACCGTCACAACCAGAGTGAGATGATATTGGAGGTTCGCCGCTTGTCTTAACTTGACTTCTGTTGACCGTTGCCTTGGCGACCTAGATAAATACTGCTGTGCCGGCATCTGTCAAGGGCAGCAATGATCTTCCCTTGTCGCGATACATATAGTACATATGTCATTAAGTAGATTGAGTTAGCCCGACAAAACACCTTTCTGTCCTATGATAGATACCGATCTCATTTCCAAATAACTTCGTGGCTTGCTTCAACATTGAAATGTTGAAAGCCGACTGCAGTTTTTTATCGGCGACATCTGTCTCAAACTGAGTCTAGGCCGCTCGAAGGCCTGATGCGGTCTCGGTCTTGAGAAATGAACGGCCTTTCATCGACATTACTCATCAAAAACTGATTTATGAGCGCTGCGCAGGCACGGGAACGAGAGTTCACCGTACTAATACATAATACAGAATCACATATGCTCAGTCTTCCAACTGGAAAGTTGATTGGAACTTGCAGCCTCCTACTATATTCAGTGAGTCAAGGACTCCAGCCTCATCCTGCTGAGGCAGGACCACTGCAACTCGATCATAGAAGCTGGCGCGTATAACATTGATGACGAGCACCAATCTGCACAGATCATGTTGTTCTATCCACAAAGAGCATATTTCTAGAGAGTCCAAAAAGGCATTGCACACGTAGCACAGACGTCCTGTGACGAAAGATCAGCAGTGGCAGATTCGACCATACCCTTCTCCACCAATCGCGGCAGTTTCTCCTTCAATAGAGACTCGCACTCCATGGGAGGATATTCCGGATACCAAACAACGCGAGGCCGTAACTTTTTGTTGTGATGATCATCACCCTCCTGCGCTAGAAAACGGTCAACGCTGGACCATTGTTCCTTTGTCATGACATCCTCAGGCACGCAGAGTCGTAACTGTGATATAGACGGCAAAGTAACAAGAGCTCTTGCGAGATTTTCACTGCCCGCTTTACTGGAGGCGTTAATGCACACAGCCCGCAAGTATTCCAACGAACTGAAGTTAACAGAGGGGAATGAAGATATGACATTAAGGTGAACCATTTCGAGCAGCGGACATAAATCAAATAGGGCCTGTAGATCGGGATTGAGCATGGTTTGTAGAAAGCACCGGCGAAGGCGGGCTAAGGGCAAAGGTGCCGGAGAGCGCAATAATTCTAGCGTCGAAGGCATGTAATTGAAAGTCCCCAAACTCTCCAAAAATCCTTCGCCCTGTGTCAATTGAGGATGACACTCCTTATCTGTATCTTCTTGATGATGACTTATGAGAGAGCTTGCGCAAGTAAAATGAAAGTGGCGAAGATGAGTTAATTGAACCAAGAATTCTCGCGGAAAGTATATGTTGCTGCCGAGAGAGAGATACTGACATGTCGGGAGGCAGATGACGCGTGTAAGGGAATCTCTGGTTTGAATATGTAGATCTTTCCACCTCGTTTCAAAGTCATCGTAATCAGGGTCCAATGTCACTCCACGCACCCTGTGTAGTTGGCGTAAGACGTCGTACGCAGCCACTGCACGACATTTCAGGAGAATAACTTCAAGGTATAGCACGAAGTCTGGAAGAGCAGGGTTGCTCATGAACGCTTCATGAAGGAGGATCTGTTGGGATGGATGTTTAAAATCAAGCGTGATAGATCGAAATAGGTGTCGTTGGGAATGGTCACGGAAGGACGAGGAGACAAGACTGCATGCTTTCAGTGCTGCTGCGTCCTCGCCGAGAAGGTCAATGATCTGAATAATCAGGTCTTGAGGGATATCGATCGTTGCGTGGTGGGCCACTAGATCTCTGGAATCTACCTTCCAGCTAGCAACTTGCTCGGGTATCTCTGCATTCTCAGTTCGTGAGGCCGCGCGCGCCTTCGTCATCGTAGACGATGCCTCCAAACGAACTTGAAGATGAAAGATGGAAAGACATTAACCGATCATATTGATGTTTTATGTTGGTGAGGGATTACTATCACATGTTACTGTCACCGAGGAACGACAAAACTGGGTAGTGCGGCTCGGTGTCCCGCAGAGCTCGCCGTGAATTAGTTATCAGTACATGTCTCTTTTCTTCTACACGGTTGTTGAAACGTCGAAACGTTAACCTGTAACAAACTCAAACAGTGAATCGTGGGGTGATATCTTTTTGCGTTCCCGCTCACATGCACTGCTGGCACCCAATTGTGTTTCCTTGGGAAAGAGTGAAGAGGAAACCTGTTATGCCATTTCTAATGTGTCAATTTCTGATGGAAAAAGTAAGTGAACAAAGAAAATTGGCCTTTTCTATAGTAAAAAGCTGGCTAAGAAACAGATGACAGGTTTCTTGGATTCGTTTTCCATTAGAAACATATTCTAGCCCCAGGAGTGATGTTATTTTACATTCCCAGTGTCTGCCACATTCCCATCAGTCACATTACCTTGATGTGTTTCATCCACTTGCACATTCATGACCTTCCATGATGATATGACTGTGTATATATGCAACCATTGCATTCTGTTATTCAAATTAATCAAAGAAATTTATTGCAAAGGTGACAATGCCTAAGGTCTAATTGAGATCTGTCAAGGATCCTGACTACTTGAACTAGTCAGGTCCATGACACTAGTGCAGAGAGTTTATCATTCCACATGTTACTGCACACATAGGTACACACTTCAAGCTAAGCATGCATCACCCAATAGTCCACTTGTGTTTGGACCCATTCTAATTTCTATTTACCTTCAGTGTTCTCAACATCTCTCTAACATGTTACAAAGAGTAATTTACATTCCTGATGGAATGCATGCATTTCCACTTATGTTCTGCTCTGCACTCTTGCATTCTGACCCAAGCAAACAAGTAGTATACTTCAATAGGAATTTTGGCTCTTGCAATGCTCAGGTACTATGGGCACAGATGCTGGGATGGAAGTATGAGTATCTTCACATTTATTGACATGACACTAAAACTTGCTCATATGTTCATACCTTGGAACTTATACCTTACTGGAACAGGAACATGGCAAACCTTGGAACTCAGAAGTATGTAGCCCATGAATCTACAATTAGATATGGGCAAAAGACCAGACCCAAATAGAGAGTATTTGCAAGGGGGTTTTCACTGGAATTTAGCAAGCATCAATTGGAATCAGGCACAAATGATTTACAGTTGATTGACATCACTTACTTGAATATACCCTTTCCAGAATTTGTGGCCATCACAGAGTAGATGTCCAGCAAGGGATAAGTATCTTGCATGTGTCACGTTGCATTGAGGACTCATCCATTGCTGCCTCCTGTATTCCAATCTGAAGGATAGCTTGAAAGTGTAGAGTAAAACAATAGTTTTAGTCCTCAGTCACTCCAGGTAATGTAGTTGACTGATTATATATTACCTGTAGAGTAAAACAATAGTTTTAGTCTACAGTGGTTGGTAAGTAATCTGTCATAAGGTAATGATATAAGAAGAATGCTCACCCTCAGTCACTCCAGGTAATGTAGTTGACTGAGGGGCATTATTTGGTGTACAAAAAATATAGTAAAGATATAAACAAAGATCATCAAATACCAATCAAGAGAGAGTGTGTGCATGTGGCTTGCAAGTATTCCAAATAAGGAAATTCAGAATGACATACTGAATCTCAAATGTCAAGTAAGTCCAAAACTCAACACTCCCCCTGACTTGCACGACTGTTGGTGACCTTAAGATTCATGCGGGTAACCAGGTAATCATGGGCTGCTCGAGCTAATGGTTTTGTACAGATGTCTGCAATGTTTTCTGCTGAGGGTACATGGAAGATCTCTATGTCGCCTTCTTGGATCCTTTCCCATATATAGTGGTGTCTGATATTGATGTGTTTCACTTGCGAATGCCCTTTAGTAGATTTTGCCAGCGCAATCGACAAGTTGTTATCAACCTTTAAGGTGGCAGGAAGGGGCTGTGCCATGCCAATTTTGGTCATGAAATTGTGCATCCATAAAGCTTGCTGAGATCCTCTTGTCATAGCCATGTATTCGGCCTCAGTGGTCAAGAGGGCTACCGTTGGCTGTTGTTTCGAGCTCCACAATACTGGCCCCCCAGCCATCATGAAGACGTACCCATACGTGGACCTGCATGTGTCTAGATCCCCTCCATAGTTGGCATCCACATATCCAAGTGGTTTAATCAATCCTTCCTGATCCTTTAAATATCTTATTCTATATTCTAGGGTGCCTTTGACATAAGCAAGCACATGTTGGAGGGCCTTCCAGTGAGCCAGACCGGGGTTTGATTAGAATCACGCTAGCAGTGCCACAGCAAAAGATAGATCTGGTCTTGTTGCAGCCTGCGCCCACATAAGGGCTCCTAATAGCTGGCGATAGGGCTTATCCTTCATGGCTGCACATTCCATTTCATCTTTCGGTGACATATCATTTGTGAGGACAATGCCCAATGGTAATGGGGTGTGTCGGGGGTTACAGTTGGCCATGTTGAATCGCTCAAGAACATGCTTAAGGTACGCCTTTTGTAATAGGGATATTGATCCAGTAGCTTTGTCCCTGTGGATTGCCATGCCTAGTATGAATGTGGAGATCCCAAGATCCTTTATTTCATAGATTGTTGCTAGTTCTTGCTTTGCCTTAATGGCACCGGCTCTGGACGAGGACAGCCCAAACGTGTCGTCATCAAAAGTGTTGGTAATGGTGACTTCTAGTCCGATCTTTTGTGAGCGTATGCATGGGTCTGCCCTTGATTTTTGGTATTCCAAATCCATGTATGCGCCATCCAGAGTCCAATACCAATTGTATCCTCCCTGCATGAGTCCATAGATGGTTTTTTGAAGTAGTGCCAGCTTACCCTCCCCCGCTGGAAAACCAGGTGGCAAATGCATATATACGTCATGCTCTGGGATACTGTTCAGGTAGGCTGAGACAAAGTCCACCTGCCAGATCTCAAAACCCATCTGTGCCGCCACAGCAGCAGACATCCTCAGCAACTCTAAGCGGACAACTGCAGCATACATCTTGTCAAAGTCCTCACCTGCCACCTGGGAGTAGCCTTTTGCGACAAGCTGGGCCTTTCTCCTAATCACCTCACCATCTGCATTGAACTTGTTCACGTAGACCCATCGGCATCCCACTATATTCTTGCCCATTGGTACCGCATTTACATCCACAAGTTCGAACACTCCCCTGTCTGCCATCATTTTCAGTTCCTCCTCCATAGCTGGGAGCCACAGATCTGGTCGCTTCATGGCTTTGGCATAAGTCTTTGGTACTTGGGTGTCCATCAAGTTGTAAGGGCAACCTCCGGGAGTTGCGGCTCAATCACACAACTAGCAGAGGGAAATCCAAAGTTGTATTAGACAGGGT